>JBBPUK010000078.1:0-75525 GCA_038094635.1 Tylopilus cervinicoccineus
TTGTAGCCTAGAATGGGATCTTTATTTCATACGCCAACAGTCTAGGGTTAGGGTTAGTTGTTGTCTGGGAATATTGCCATTAGTGCAAAACATGCAAACATTGGGACAATTGTTTGAGCCACTGTATTATTGTAATAGTTTTGTTGCTAATCTAAATAAATATCAGTTCAATATGTTTTGATGTGTTCTACTATAAGCAATTCATCATGTCATCTATAACAGATTCACCATAGTACAAATAAATCAAAATACCACTCTTGATCCACTTCCCCACCATGAAACCTCTTTTTACTGCTTAAATTAATTGGATCATTTCTTTTTTGAATTTAGATTAATCTACTCATCAAATATCTGATTCTATTGGTGTCCACCACTCTACAATCAGTAGAATTCACTCTAAACTTTATCCTGACCTGGCTAGATCCTCTAGTGATCATCCTACCCTCATAACCCCTACTGATATGCATTATGCTATCTATTTTATTGAAACTAGAAAGGTTGAAAATGCTGTCTAGATTATTAAGACTCTTCAGAATGTCAAAACCATGCCATTGCTCCTCAGACTATTTGTTATCACTTGTAGAAAGTAGAAATAAAGGCTATGATGAAAAAAAATGTCCTTATCTTACTACTACTTATAAAAAGGATAGACTGGACCTTGTTAAAAGCCATTAACACTGTACTATAGAGGATTGAAAGTTATATGATCAGATAAAATAAAAATCAACAGGATTGACTCAGATGGCAAGAGATGGGCATGCAAAAAAGTAAGAGAGGGCTTGCATAATAGATTGATATAGGAAATAGTGAAGTTTAAGGGAGGTTCTTTAATGATATAGGATTGTATAATATGGAAAGGGGTTGGAATGGTATGCAAGATTGATGGTAGAATGGATACTGACCTTTACCTATAGATTATGGAGGAGAAATATTAGCAAACCTTAGAGTATTATAGTAAAACTCCAGATAATATTATTCTTTAGTAAGATACTGACTTCAAGTATATAAGCAAAAGAGTTAAGGAGTGGTTTGCTAAGCATGGATTTAACAACATGGTGTGGCCAGCTTAGTCTCCAGACCTTAATCCCATAGAACATCTATAATTTCTTCTCAAAAGAAAGCTAGCAAAGTATTCAGAGCCAGCAAAGGAAATAATTGAATTTTGGGAGAGTACAAGTAGAGTGGGAGAAGACAGAGGTGGCAGAATGCAAAGATTAATTGAAAGTATGTCCAGGAGGGTTAAAAGGTCATCAAATCCAAGAGAGGATATACTTCATACTAGTTTATGATATGCCTAGTATTAGCAACAAAACTGTTACAATAATATAACTGACTTAATGTAAAAATATTGGCATAGCCACCAGAATGAGATCACATGACCCTGGTGACTAATTTGTAGCCAAGAGTATTTACTACATTTGGTATCACCAAAGCTAGGTGAAATTCCCATAGATATTTGCAGTGCACTTCACACACTGCATTGGGACTAGTTATTGTAATAGTTTTGTTGCTTAGTGTAGGGTCTAAAGGAAAGTGGGGCTGTTGTCAGTTACAAGTTTAAAGATGGAACCCCAATGGTAGAGAAAGTCCTCATAAATGAAGGTAGCAATGGCAGTGCCATTTTCAGACCATGTTAAGACCAGATCAACTTTAAGGGTTGACTCTAAGACTATATGTAGAGTTAGATGAGGCTTATAGGACTTCAGCTTTAGTAACTTGGAGTGGAGAACTACACCCTTGTTGGAGTCAGTTTTGGATTTATAGAACAGAGTTAAGACTTAATGTTGACTAGCAATGAAGTTGAGTAGAGAGGTTAGAAGAGAGTCTAGGAGTTAAGCAGAGATTAGAAGAGGAGCTAAATCTATTTGATATTCAAACTGAGGTGTACATTAATTAAAGTATAGTTTATATACTATGAAGTAGAGGTGAATTGATAGGGAGTTACTATAGATAAGTAAGTTCTAAATAAGATAGAAGAAGAAAAGTGGAAGCTATAGCTATGCTAATGAGTAAGATAGAAAGACACAAGATAGAAAGCTAGCACTATGCTAGTACCAGCTTAGAAGTAGTACTAAATTAAAAATATAATCTAGAGAGAACAAGGGAAGAATGAAGAAGATATTGTATATAGAAGCTGCAGAGAAGTGAAGTGGGATTCAGATTTATGAGATATGATAGATCAGAGTATATGCCATTTAGAATAAGTGGTGAGAGTGTAGTAGGCCTTGACAATGTATCTATGATTATCAGAGTGGGGCATTAGCATAGTATCAATGTACACTTTCTAAAATAGACCACTGATAACTAGTATAGTTGATAGAATGTGGAAGTGGACCATCTAATGAATTTGACACTTATAATAGATTTGGATAAACCATTTGATGTCATTAATGAGCATTGACCACCAGAACCAAAGGAGCAGCCAGATCTAGACTATATAGATATCTTTATATCTAAAATTATTATGGGCCATTTTGATTAGGCTAAATTGATAGTCTTTTGATACAATAAGCTGGTGGCAGTTATGAGGTTTATGGTACTTGTTATATCCATATCTATGTCAACTCCAGTCAACTTTCAGTCTAGTCCACTATCTTTACTATCACCTCCAGCTAACTCTAGACTTACCTCTGATACTTCTTTCACTTTCATGCATTTTGACTTCATTTCAATTTCATCTTGACTCCTATTTCTATTTATTCCATTTCTATCTATCTATGTCTATGGTAATATATCTGATCACCACTTGACATTGACTTGATGTCTATATTTGATATATAATATTGACTTGACCTTTATCTCATTTTGATTTATGACATCAATATGGCTATCTCTGTGTGCAGTATCTATCATTGAAGCTTGCTCAGGTCTGGACTTACTATTTGATATATTCTCTATTTATCAACTTATACTTTTGTTGTTGTATCTCAGTATGAATATTAACTAAACTTTCTCCTCTTGTGCTCAAGTCTCCATCTCTGTCTCACTCACTCTCTTTTCTAGACTTCTAAAATTGAGGACTCAAGCCCAGTAGGGGTGCAACATATAAGTCCTACATCAAGTTCTCACTGTCAACCCAACTCTACCTTTGTGCTGCCATCTTGGACTTCTGAACTTTACATTGGAGAACTAGATTTTGATAGTATATTCATACTCAACCTTATCAAGGCTCACCTCTTTCAATATGGCTACATGAATCTGTTCTTCTTGTCATAGCATGCTCAAGACTGTCTTTGGCAGTCATCATAGTATTCTAAATGGATTCATTAGTCCTACTATCAGACCCTCTGGCTCTTCAATTTCAGCACATCTATACTAGAGTACTCTATCTCCACTCACAGAGTTACCAGACTCTTTATAGAGACTGTCTTTATGGACTCCTTACATTAGAGAACTTGAGGAGGATAAAGAACTTTCAAGTTGTCTGGAAGCCCTGAAACTAGGAGATGGTGATGGTGATCCCTTTGAACCTTTTGATCTCTCTGACTCCCCTAGTTAAGTTCTGACTCCAGACCTATTTTGGGCTAATTGTAACAAAGGAGATCAAAATCAAGTTCTGCTTGCATATGAGCCATTTCCCCAACTGGCAGATGCCATTAGGGAAATAACTTAACATATGATATCTCCCTCTAAGGAAGCCATATTCAGAACACTTAACTGCTAGATTTTTGCAGTTCTTTGACCAATGGTCTGACTACCCACACTTAAAGCAGTTGCCATTTTTTAGTCCTTTATTCAATAGGCATCAGTCTGCCATATCAATATCCATTGCATTTAGGTTGCACTTTGATATACCAGCATCTGAATTGTGCTGCATGCCCCTTGTGCAAAGCTTTATCAGATCCTTTTACTCTTCTTAGATTCAGAGTTGCTCTCTGAAAGTATTGAGATCTATCAGATAGCTATTGACCTGAACATATCTCTTTATAATCTCTTGATCCACACATTCTTGTATAGTAGATTAATGTACTAGTCAGCCAGCAACTGGGCTACTATTTGATGTATCTGAAATTTGATGAGAAAGATCACCATATCCAACTTTCTCTGGATAAGGGCAAGTAATTGTTGCTCATACCATTCCTTATTGTTAACTGGTCTGAAATTAGCCAGTATGATTTTTTTGAATGCCTTCCATATGGGCCAGGTGCTGATGGTAGTCACAAACTAGACTATAATCTGAGCTAGGCAGATGGCATCTCCTTTTGTCATTCTAGAGAGTACTGCCTGGATAGCTATGTCACCTGGAAGGGCATAGATATTTTTAGTCTACCATATCAGAATCTTGAACCACCATTTATTGAAGGTGTGCACTTTTTGACTCTTAAAGCTTTTGGGGTCTACAATAACTTTTGATAACTTGAGGATACCACCACCAGTCATTATGGCTCCAGTAGTGGCCATAGCTTGGATCTGAGCACTCAGATCCTCTATATCCTATTCTAGAGTTCTAATCCTAGTGTCTGCTATCATCACCCTATTTTCTACCTAAATTAGCCAAGTAATGAGTTGAGCCCTCTTGTTTGTGGCTGCAACTCTTTAGTTCTCTACTTTAGTGAGGTGGTTTCCTAGTTTGACTACTAACCTTGTCTAGTCATTCATTCCAGATGTGATCTAGGTCAAGATGTTGCTAAGGTCCAAAGAAAGTGACATTGTATTAAGATTCTAGAAGTATTTGACTTTCTTTGTGGATCTCAACCAAATCCTACTTTCTAGTGGTGCCTACCTACTAATCTCCTTTTTGTAGTCATTCCTCTGTCTTTTTCTAGGATGAGAAGGCTCCTGCTCTAATTCTAGCTCTAATAAGGGTATTTATAATCTAATAACTGATATAAACAGATATTTATTGAGTCCTAATATTGGGGCAACACTAGATAAAGGGGACCTCCCAAATATCTGATCTAACTCCTACTAATACTGAAAGAGATTCCATTTATCATTGAGATATGAGTTAACTGCTAGGTGGGGCAGGAGAAAATGTGCAGGGGGTAGAGATGGTGAAGCAGTTGAGGTAATGGACTGCTAATCAATCTTGTCTTGAATAAAGTAGTGGACTAAATCTACTAATAGAGTGCTGCTAGTGAGGTCTCTGGGGGTATTCTCTTCCCAGGTATTGATATTCCCAATCTTTGACTACTCTAAACATTTTCAGAATCTTTTTTCAAACTATCTTTCTAAATCTCTGACATTTTCTTATCAGATACTCTACTAACTCTCAAAGTTGTGCTATCAGTCTATCTAAGTCCTCTTGGTCATTCAAATCTTCAATGACTATTCATATATCTACTAGATGCTAATATATAACATGAAGAGCTAGAGGGGGTGAAGAGGGTATGGATGACACTTGTAGCACATAGTCAATAATGGCTTGTGCAAGCATCTACTTGTCTTACTTCTTCTAGTTGATGAGACTAGAAGGGTGAGATACAAATATAAAAGCTTATTCTAATGATATGACCCTAAACCTAGTAAAAGCCTCACTTGTACATGGTCTTGATCATTCATAGGTTGTATGAAGTGTGAGATGAAAAGGAATAGAACTTGTAGTGATGCCCTTAATCTCTTGCTAGAACTAGTAAAGGAGAGTACACCAAGAGAACAAGCTAGGGAGTCAGCTGTTCATCCTGAGAGTTTATATAGCAGTAGAAATGAATGAGGCTGTTCTATAGCTTTGAATAGAGATTAACTGCCATCCTCTGTGTGGCATTTTTTATCAGAGAAAAGAAGCTTTTAGAAAGATCTAAGAAAGTGGAAATGAAAAAGATATACTGGGCTATGCACAAGAAAAGCAGAACTTATTCAAAGGCTCAAACAGAAAACTAGTTTCCACACTTTAAGAAGTGAATAGAAAGTTCTAGAACCTACTATCAAGGGTGACAGGTGACTCTATACAGAGTACTTCATTATCTATGCATAGTCTAGATGATTTTTAAACTCTTTAATATCTAGCTCTTTTGATGTCATCATATGACTGATTATGTGGGCTGCAAAAGGAAAAAGAAAAAGTAAGAGCATCCATGTCACCCATAAAGGTTAATACAATAAATGTATCTATTGTGGTGACCAGCACCATATATAGTGATTATAATAGATAAGATGAATAACATAGTAGATATTGATATCAGAAATCTTTGATGGATAACCTCCAATGGACTTCTGGAGGTCAGAGCACTTTTTGGAACAAAGTCTAGAGATGGAAACAGTGCTGACATTTATGCTAGAGGCAATAGAGTGAATAGAATAGCTAGAATCAAGCTAAGAGAGGATAATAGTCTTTTAAATAGTAGAGAAAGATTGTATAATGGTAGTGGTTGAAAGACAAGAAGTGTGGGAATATATTTATACTCAGACATAATGTTTATATGTGTATCTTTGTTTGTGGAACCAAATAGCATCAATGATCCATTCATTTTATTGAAATCCTATCAAGTATTATAAAAGTAACAAAATTATTATAATGTAGTTGTTGTTTTAAATTAGCTATATCTCCATAGCCACCAGGCCAAATCACATGGCTCAAAGGTCTATTTGTAGCCAAGAGTTTATACTTTATTTGGTCTCACTGAAGCTAAGTGAAATTCTCATAGGTGGTTGCAGTTATTAGAGTACTGTTGTCTTACTGGGAATAAACTCTGATGGGTACTCTGGAACTCCAGAGTCAAGGTGCTAGGGATCATTTGGCTTCATCTTATGTGGTGCACCCTTGCTGCTGTTTGCAATCTGATATTTCAGAGATTGGATAAACAGGAAGAGGAAAGAGTTCAGGATAGACTCAATTTGAGATTTAAGCTAAAGTACAAGTGGAGAACTATGGACTTTATATATGATAGAGAAACATAGCATTAGTGAGCAGAACTGCAGAGATGACTAATATATGAATAAAATGGAAGAAAAGAAGACTGAGACTGGAGAACAAAGAACAGGAGGGATATAGCTAAGGTTGTGCAAGCACAGAATTGGAGGTAACTAAAAAGCAGAGCTAGGACTAAATGAGAATAAGGAAGTAATGTAATTGAAATGTACAAAGTAGTTTGGAGCCAGAGGTCAAAGTCTAGAGGTTAGGATGGAAGTTAGAGAGTCAGGGGGCATGATGGAGATTCAGAGGAGTTTGAAGATGGGTTGAATGTCATGGATATGATAGCAATGCATTTTATACATTACATTATTATCAAATATTGTAATACTTTTGGGAGTCACTATAGCAGATGAGCCAGCATTGTCCTAGTACTAATGAGCATGATGAATTCAATGAGGTTATAAAAATTGTATTAGAGGTGGAATTACCCATGGCAAAGGAAAGTATTAGATTAATGATAGAGAAAATGACAGTAGAGGAGATTTCATTAAAAAAATCAGAGAAATAATGTATGTAGAAATATTATGTTTCTGAACAAAAGCAGAGTCTATGAAACAATGAGTAGATCTAGAGTCAAGAAGAGCAAGGACTTTAAAGATATAAAATTATGGAATAGAAATAGAAGGATAGAGGGAATGCAGATTAGAAAGAGTGGACATGTTGAGATAGAATTCTTGAGAAGCACAGTCCAGAGTAATGTAACTTCCAGCCTATGTGCCACTAGAGTTGCACTCTATTTTTTTACCTTAGAGGAGGTAGAGTTTGAGGCAGTTGTAGCTAGAGTAGTGGTTGTAGCCCAAGCCTTTAAAGCTCTAGATGGTAACTTTGAGCATTCTTTAGTGATATGTTTGGATTGTCTGTAAAATAGACAAAGACTGTCCTTAATGTGGTACTGGTGCTCCTCAGGGAGGAGTTTGCCATTTTTGCCTAGCTTAAATGAAATCATATTAGGGATAGGAGGACTAGTATCCTTCTTAGTATTGCTACTATTATTTTCAGATTTGGTGGAGCTAGAGGTGGGGTGGGAGGTACCTTTGGACTTATTGTCCTTAAACTTTGAAGTATTAGAGAAGTTGGCAAATGTAGAGGATTCGTTAGCAGAGGGATTGAAGTTGCATGAATGCAATCTAGAGGCTTTGGTGGCACATATAAGTTTGTTTTTGTGCTCCTGATATCTATGGTCTATTTGCTGGGCAGCTTTATAGAGGTCATAAAGATTGTTAGACTTGCCCTGATATGATAACTCATCCTTAATACAGGTTAGAAATCCAATATAGAAACTCTAGTAGAGTGTGCCAGCATTTCAATCATGAACTTGACTTCCCAGATAGTTCCATTCAATAATATAAAGATCTGCTGACTCTCCTTCATCTAGAGTTGCTCAAGCTAAGCTTCTATATCAGCAATATGGATCAAAATTAGACTAAAACTCTAAAAAAAATCCTAACCAACTATTTATCCAAAGTAGATGGATGTCTAAAGTCTCATATTCAAGAAGGTCTGGTTCAAAGTACTTAAATGCTATGTCCTTAAGGTAGAATTGGGTGAAGGTAACCTTCTGTCAGTCCTTTTGAAACAACTTTAGATTGGCCTGAAAGTTGAGCTCACATTAAACAATAAATAAGTAGAGTTTTCTAGGATTGAAGTCATTAAACAGATCTGGCTTCTGAATCTTGGTTTTCAGAGTATCAAAACTCTATTTTCTTACAATGTGTCAAGTCATTTCTCAAATAGCATCTTCCAGTTGGATAAATGGCTCATATATAAGCAGAACTGAGTTTTGATCTTCTTTGTCACAAACAGCTTAAAATAGATCTGAAGTTAGAACTCAACTGGAGAGATTAGAGGATTCAGAGGATTTGAAGAGATCACTATTACCATCTCCTGGTTCCAGAGCTTTCAAGTGACCTGGGAGTTCTTCATCTTTCTCAAGCTCTTTAATACAAGGAGTTCATAAAGATGAACTTTATAAAGAGTCCAGTAACTCTATGAGCAGAGATAGAATATTCTAATATAGGTGTATAGAAATTGAAGAGCTGAGGGGTCTGACAGTAAGGCTAACAAGTTTACCTAGAATGCTATAATGACTACTGAATATATGATCTAGTCAATGTTATAATTCTTTTTCTTTGTTCTACCTCCTTCCTTATCATATGTGAGCTAGTCCTCTTCTATCAAGATTCACTATCCACTCTCCATCAGACCTCTTTCCTTCTTACTTTTGGCCCTATCTCTGCCACCTTAATATGTCTATGGTAATCTTCTTCTTCTACTCTATCCACTATCTTTTCATTGGCCCTTAATATTATATGACTGCCTCTTGCATTCTCATTTGCTCTCTATATTATATGATTATATCTATCTATTGATCATACTTGTTCTATGATGTTCTATCATTTTCCTATGCTTAGTCATGCACAGTTCCTTGCAGTACTTGAGCCTCTATACTGCTTTTATATTCTTTAGTCTCAATCTTACTGAATCTTGACATAGTACTTATTATTGGATCCTAAAACTCTTCACTCCAAGACTTCCTCCTTGTCACTCCAGGTCCATTGACCTTGTTACTCTAGACCTCTATAGGTTTTGTCCTCACCTAGATCTATATAGATGCTAGGATCTTCTTGTTACTCTGGATCTCATTTTAAGGTTTCACACCACTCTAGAACTATGGCAGCTTCAGCTCCTGCCTGGTAGAAGTTACTTATGCTCTGAATCTTATCAGATCTCATCTATGTCTAGTTATCTCACTTCAACTCTAGAAACTCTTGTTCTCACCTAGCTCTCTTAGAACCTAGGAACTCAGCAAAGTTCTTTGGACTCTAAACACATAGTTACTCCAGGTCTTGTAATAGATCTTGCCTTAGCAACCCTAATCTTTAGAAACATAATGGCTTCAGCTTCTACAGTATCTATTGACTCATCCTTATCTAATCTTACTTGAACTCATCTCTAGTCACTTACCTCACTTGCATAGTACTGAAACATGGCAGCCTTAGAGCTTCTACCAGCAGCAAGACTTCTAGCATTAATAATTCACATAGTATAAAATTGAGACTCTACAGTTGCCCCTCCTCACATAGAGTAGAACATACCTCCTAGCTCAAGATTTTTTTCAGAGCACCCCTAGTAGTTTTAGATTTTGATTCTAAGTCAGAAGAGTTAGATCAAGAAACCCAAACATCCAGATGGCAATTTTGTCCACACTCTCATATCCTAGAACCTCTAGCAGCTATCCCCCAGAGACTGATTTATTATACACCCATCAACCCCAGTAACTCCAGTGGACCATCTTCAGTCCAACCTAGATCCCAGTCTCCCACTATATCACAACCATCTAGTTAGCCCACTTCTATTTGTCTCACTGTAGCATTAGAAGCAGTAGTTCTGATATCATTGTATTACCTCTAGTGCCACCAGTAGTATTAGTCACACTTCCAGTTAACCCACTAGTAAACCCCCCTATTGCAGTCATGACAACCAAACTCAAAGCAGCCCTTCCATCAAACTTCAGCAGAGAAGCTGAAGATATCTTCTAATAGATCAAATTCATAAATACATACTTTGCTATCAATCCCACATTATAGTTCATAGATAAGACCAAGATTGCAGTCTCTTTTAGCAAACTTCAGGATGGCCAAGCTGATCACTTCATAAAGGTATGGTACAATAAGATAGCAGATGCCACTATTACTGCCCTGAAGAAAAAAACCTTTGTAAAGTTTATAGAGAATTTCATAGATATGTTCTACCCCTTCAATATAAAGATGGAAGTATGATAGAAACTTACCATCCTATTCCAGAAGTCCAAGAAGCTCCTAGGAGAAGATATGGATTATGGATTTCAGGAGTTCATCTAGAAGTTTGAAATCCTTAGTTGCCAAGCCAAAGTCACTAATAAGAATACCCTCATCCATTTATTCTCCCAGATATCAACCAGAACCTTGCCCACATCATTCTATCTATGGAAACCCTATCTATGACCATTATAGAATGGATCAAACAAATCAAGATCTTTTATAGCCACTTTGTTAGATTTAAAGCCAATTAGAACCTTCATCACCACATGCTCCCATTAGCCTACAATCCTAGTTCTCATCTCTATTCCATATATGATCCCAACATTATAAAGATTGATATCTTTCATATTACCAAACTCAGCCTCATAGAGAGAGCTCATTGTATATATAATAAGCTCTGTTTCCATTGCAGGAAACCCAGACATAGTGTCTACCACTGCTGCTCCACTTCTACCAGTATCCCAGCCTCTATTGCTGAGCCTATCAGGACCACCAAAGTCAAGTATGTCACTGCACCTACCATTCTAGCTTGTGCTCCTAGCTCTTTGCCCTCTGAGTTAGCTAACTACCTCTCAAACCTTTAAGGCTTAGGATGTTCTAATGAAGAAGTACTTCAAACCCTCCAGATTTATTTTAATAAAGCCCCTGCCACTAAGAAAAAGTCTCTAGTGGATTTTTGAATAGAAGGGTGAGGCTTTAATATAGGACTTATATGGCATATTCTTGTCAAGTTTCTAGCCTCATTACAAGTAAAGATTAGAGGATGAAGTAAGAGTCAAGGTCAAGCATTGGACTAAAAGTGGAGATGACTTATTTGATATTTGAACTAAAGTACAAACATTGAAACTACAGATTTATATATAGAGGATGAATGGGATTAGTAATGGAGATTCATAATGGATGAGTGAGATGGATAGAATGAAGACTGGAATCCAATATGCAGCATTGGAGGTACAAGATGCCAGAGCTTGGCTAAGCATAGGCCAAACTCTAAAGACTAAGCAAAAGGTTGTTAACAATCAAGGAGTCAAAAGAAATGTCTAAGTCATATAGTTAGATGTAATGAGTCAAAGGTCAAGGTATTTGTCTGGTAGTGAAAAGGAACAGAGGTAAAGAAATAATTCCAGAGATAGGTGGAAGTAGTATTAGAGATCATGGAGGTACTGGAGATGGCTTGGCAGGATATGACATTCATTTTCATTATGTCTCCCCTTGTTCTCTTTAGATTACATTCTTAACTTAGTACTACTTCTGAGCCAGTACCAGCATAGCTCTGGCTTTTCATCTTCTCTCTTCTTCATCTTACTTATTAGCATAGCTATGACTTCTACTTTCCTCCTTCTTCATCTTACTCAGGACTTTACTCATCTGTAGTAATTTCTTATCAATCCATCTCTACTCTATAGTATATAAACTATACTTTAGTTGATGTACACCTCAGTTTAAATATCAAATAGATTCAGCTCCTCTTCTAATCTCCACTTAAATCCTAAACTCTCCTCTAATCTCTCTGCTTGACTTTATTACTAGTCAACATTAAGTTCTAACTCCATTCCATAAATCTAGAACTGACTCCAATAAGGGTGTAGTGCTCCACTCCAAGTCACTGAAGCCAAAGTCCTACTAGCCTCATTTAACTCTACATATAGTCTCAGAGTCAACTCTTAGAGTTGACCCAGTCTTAACAGCTTCAGAAAATATATGAGAATCTAAAGCCCACTTAAAACATACCTCTATCCTTCTTTCTAGATATAAACTCCAGCATCAACTTTAAAATCCTCACTTCTCCCTCTCTACCCTACCCCCCCCTCTTCACCTTCTCTAAATCTTCATCTATAATCTTTGCCACATCCTTAGTATGTCTGACTCTTCAAACTCTCTAGCTTTCACTATCTCCTTCACTTTCATTTCCTTCTAGATCAAGAAGACTCTCTGTTCTTTCAGAGTTGAAGCATTATTCCTCCCATTGAGTTCTATTTTGATACTTTATTCCATCATCCTTGAGAAATCTGCCCTTCAGATAGCCTTAGAGGATCTTCCTCTCCATCAGGAGAATGAACTCATATAACTTTTAACTAAACTCTACTACAACATTACTTGCCATTTCCATTTGCACAATTCTTTAGATTGCCTATATGTCATATCCTACACATTCAAGTCCAACTCTGCTCTTCTGCTCCTTCTATATATGATACCTTCTCCATTCTCCTTATATCTTTCCTTGTTCTCTTTAGATTATGATCTCAGCTTAGTACTACTTTCAAGCCAGTACTAGCATAGCTCTAGCTTTCTGTCTTCTTTCCTCTTCATCTTACTCATCAGTATAGCTATCACTTCTACTTTTCTCCTTCTTCATCTTACTCAGAACTTACTCATCTGCAGTAACTCCTTACCAATCTGTCTCCACTCCATAGTATATAAACTATACTTAGCAGATGTACACCTCAGTTTGAATATCAAATAGATTCAGCTCCTCTTCTAATCTCTGCTTGAGTTCTAGGCTCTCCTTTAATCTCTTTGCTTAACTTCATTGCTAGCCAATATTAAGTCTTAAACTCTCTTCTGTAAATCCAGGACTGACTCCAACAAGGGCATAGTGCTCTGCTCTGAGTCACTGAAGCCAAAGTTCTACTAGCCTCACTGAACTCTATATATAGTCTTAGAGTCAACCCTTGGAGTTGACCCAGTCTTAACAGTATATTCAAACTTCCACTTGTTGAGAGTTGTTAATCATGGCTACATACACTACTAGATCACACTCTCATGCTATGGGCACCAACCCTTCTACATCTCCAAGATATAATCCTCTTTCCATCTTTAGAAGTAGTTATCGAGAACCTAAACTCATTGACTAATTCCATTGCTTCTCTGCCTAATGCACTCCCACATCATCCACATCACATCTTCTACTACTTACTTTAGCTCTAGAAGCATGCATTGTTGAACTTGATGACAGCAGCCAAAAAACCCAAGCCAGCCACCACTCTCTTGAAAGGTCCTTCCATATATCATCCAATATTAACAATCCTTCTAAGTACTCAGAGGACAATCCCTCTAATGATGGTTTCTACCACCCTGGATATGACCCCTCTGACAATGGATTGGACTTCCCTGAGAAAGACCCCATTCCTTTCAATCCAGACAAGCAAGTCTCTTATGGCATGCTCACCTAATTGACAACTGCTATTAATAACCTGGTGCATTCCTTCCATCACCCCATCTTCAAGTCTACTCTGTGCATCAAGGTCTGAGAACCAGATCAGTTTGATGGAACAGATCTCTGCAAACTCTATGTTTTTTTAGTACAGTGCAAATTAAACTTCCAAGATCACTCCAAGGCCTTTGGTACTGACAGAGCTAAAGCAATGTTCACTCAGTTATACTTGAAAGAGATGGCCCTGGAATGGTTCAAACCAGACCTGCTTCAGATGGAAGATCCCATGCTCCAGCCCATATGGACTGACAACTACAAGGAGTTCATGCTCGAGCTTCAAATCAACTTCAGTCTGCACAACCCCATCAGAGATGTAGAACACCAGCTTGGCCATTTCAATATGAAGAATGGTCAATGCATCAACAAATATGTTGTGGAATTCAATCACATCACCTTGCAAGTCTAAGATTATAGAGAAGGTGCTCTCTAGCACCACTTCTATAATGGTCTCTCTGACTAAATCAAGAATGAGTTCTCCTACATTGGGAAGCCTCTGACTCTCTCTGAGCTCCATCACCTCACCCAATCCATTGATACACACTATTGAAAGTACAAGTTAGAAATCAGTAGGCAGGCAAAAACCTCCACCCAAACATCATCCTCCATAAAAGGTAGCTTCAATAAGATGATGTCCACCTCTATCTCCATCTCTGGCAGTAATACCAAAGACTCCAAATCCAAGGCCAAGGCTACCTCCTCTGTGCCCAAATCCAACCTCACCTTGAAACAGGGAAAGGACAGCATACTTATCACTGCAGAATAAAAGCACTGCTTTGACAACAAGTTGTGTATGTTCTATGATCAAGCCAGCCACATGGCCAAGGACTACCCTAAGTCAACCTCTTGGGCATTCAAAGCTCATGCAGCTAAGACTACCACTCTGAAAGCCAAACCAGAGGTCTCCACTGAGGAGGCAAAAAAATAGATAGTGACCTCTTAGACTCTATATGGATTGGAGGTTGCATTGATCCTTCCCATGTACTCAAGAAGATCTAACTCAATGTGTCTGCTCTCTTAGATCCCAAATCCCTCATACCCTCCATCTCTCTAGCCTCTTATGATATACCTCCATTTTCCACATTGATAGACTCTGGATCCTCCAACTACTATATAGATTCAACCTTCATCAATAAACACAATCTTCAAATATACTCCATTCCCCCACTACTCCTCTGACTCTTCAATGGAACATTCAACTCTACCATCACTCAAGTCATTGACCTCTCCATCTGATTCACAACTAGTGATATCACTCCAATGACATTCTATGTCACTCTGCTAGATGGCTCATGTTCCCTTGTCCTGGA
This sequence comes from Tylopilus cervinicoccineus, assembly GCA_038094635.1. Taxonomy (NCBI): domain Eukaryota; kingdom Fungi; phylum Basidiomycota; class Agaricomycetes; order Boletales; family Boletaceae; genus Tylopilus; species Tylopilus cervinicoccineus. The sequence continues at coordinate 15,175 of JBBPUK010000078.1, forward strand.
ATATAACTGGCTCATCTGCTACAATCCATCAATTGACTGGGTCACAAGTAGTGTCACATTCCACTCACCTAAATAACATATGCCAGCATCACTGAGCTCACCTCTGAAGCCATAGGATTCACCTTCTATGGCTGAATCTCCACCCTCTGATATATTGTGTTTCTTTGATAGAAAGGCTCCACCCATCACATTTATTAGCACCCCTGCCTTTACTCTGGCTTGTCACCTTGAGAGCTCCACTGAGTTTAGCCTTTGGATCTGCTCTAAGGAGTCTAACCTCCACTCTGCTTCTACTACTCCTACTTTTCCTGAAAAGGATGATCTCTCTGATATTATAAGATGGGCAGGTGTCATGTGTGAAATCCTCCTCAGACAATGCCTATTTTGACTGCCTCACTTGCTAATCTAACTGTTGTCAACTTGATTTTGTTGCCTTTTTTGCTCAACAAAAACCATGTGGTATTCAATCTCAGACATCACCCATTGGGGGCCCAAGTTTTCAAGCTCAACTGCAGCTCCACAGCCACTAAAGTCACAAACACAATTTAGTGGACACCAAAACTCACACCTCTTGCACCCCATGGCAAGCTTGACCAAACAAATGGCCTAATCTCTCATGGGGGAAAGTGGGCACTTGAGACATAACAAGTCAAATACATTGACATAACTATAAAATTACTACACAAGGGCTGCTACTTCAATCAAATTGAAGCATACTTGAGTGATTGCAATCAAACCCTTCCCCTGCAGCCCTGTGTTGAGCTTTTGTAGGTAGATAAATTATAAAGAAAATGCAAATAGCCTATTTGCTAATGTATCTATCAGCTATTGGGCTCACTACAAAAACAATCAAAAAGCTTGCCTCAGATAGGCAAAGTAATATATGTGGCATTGTAATTTATCTACCATGATATAAACTAAATGAATAATTATTAGGAGTATACCTCCTACCTCTCCACAATAAGCACAACATGCTGCTTACCAAGCTGAGCGAGAGCAACATCAAATGAATTCACCACCAGGACATTGCCAACCACAACAATTAGTGATTTCCACTTTGGAAAATAGGGTTGACTATAATGCTAGACTGATGGAAAACTTTAACATCATGCATAAAAATTGTTGATGCAATAGATGACCTAATCAGCATTCTTCTACTGCTCAGACTATAAATGCTCAAGCATCTTCTATGCAAAATGTCTTTAATTTCCAGCATGAGCAGAACAATCAACATAGAAGGCAGTTGGAATTACAACAACAGGCTTTATACTGGAAAATGGAGCATCAAAGGCAATTAGAATGGCAAAGGGAGGCATAGTGGCAATAAGAGTTGATACAACATTAGGAGTAGCAGAGATAGCTAGAGCTACAAATGCTACAATAAGAATTGGAGGAGCAACAACAATTAGAGCAGGAGCAGCAGGAGATGATATATAATCAGGAGGAGATTTATCAATCTCAGCAAGAAAATGCTATTAATCAGATATGACAACTATCATAAGCTTTGACCAATGAAGCTCTTCATGAATATAGTCAACACTCAGAGGAGCACTATATTCAAGATCAGCAGAGGCAACAGCAACCTTCATCTAACTCTGGATCTCCATTTCCATCATCTTCTTCATCACCTCCTCCATTATTTAGACCATCTATGTCTAGAAATCCATTATCAGCACCTACTTCAAGGGCTCCAAGTCCATTGCCTGCACAACCTACACCACTATCTTCTAATCCTAATCCATTAGATTCTAGTTCTGATGATTCAGATGAGATCAATCATAATCCACAACCTCTACATTATATTCCACCAGGTGGTAGAATATATACAGAGCCAATTGAGCTATATTCTCTGGGATTTATGAATATTCAGTGTTCTCACTGCTATGCTCTTCATTTTATCTTAGAGAAACTTGCCAACTCCAGCAATTGTAATCCTTACTTTGGCATATGTTGTTTACAGGGTCAAGTTTCACTACCACCTGTTCAACCATAGCCACATGTTCTTCAAGATCTCTTTGATGATCCTCAGGATTGAAGCAATTTTAAAAAGAAAATTTGTCAATATAATAATGCTTTGACCTTTACTTCTATTAGAGTAGACTTGGAGAATAATGCTATTCAAGAAGCAGGACCTAGAGCTTTTCATATCCATGGAGCCCTTCATCATCTTATGGGTGCTTTAATTCCTACAGATGGTGTTCAGCCTTCCTTTGCTCAACTTTATATCTATGATTCTAAGAAGGCAACAGATAGATGCATGCAATATAATCCTCAGTTTAATGGAGCTGTTTTGCTGGATTTGTATAATATGCTTATGACACATCATTCACATGCTCCTCTTTATAAGCAAGCTTATGAGGTCATGTGAGTTAGTGATTTTCTTTATACTTTTTCTTTTTAAGCTCACAAAGCTATATAGGCTAAGCCATCTAGGGAATAGTAAAATGTATACCTGTGTATTTGTCTTTATCAGAGCAATGATGCAAGAACATATAATCTTCCTACTGTGGAAGAAATTGCTGCTATTGTTCCTAAAGATGGATCAGAAAATACCAATGTGGACCATAATATCATTATATGCTATAAAGAGGGTGGTCTTCATCATATCAGCAACCTTCATCCATTATATCTTTGCTTGCACTATGTTCTTATATTTACAAAAGGAGAACATGATTGATATTTGAACATTCTATTGCAGCTACACAATGGCCAGCAACATCACTCTAAAAAGATTACACAACTTCTCTGGTATAGCTACAAACTTCATATATGCCCTTTAGAAATAGAACCACAGAATCTCTTCAAAGGCTGGAAGATTGTTTCAACAGTTGGTCTGTGATGCTTGGGCTTCTATTGATCAATGCAATCTTACTTGGGTGGCAAATAATCAGAGAAAGATTAGAGCAGAGTTATATCAAGGTCTTAGAGATCATTTAGCTCATGATGGTGCTGGTGATCAAGACTTGGGTCAAGTTGGCCATATCATTCTTCCATCCACTCACAAAGGAGGTGCTTGGTATATGCATCAGCTTCTTCAAAACTTCTTGGCCATTTGCAGAGTATAAAAAACCTGATCTCTTTTTAATCATGACTACCAATGGAAGTTGGCCTGAAATTACTGAAAATCTTCTATCTGGCATGTGCTTTTAAGCTTTACTTTATTATATAACTTATTGTTTTCTCATAGGCCAATTAGTTGTAGACAGACCTGATTTGATGGCATATGTTTTTCATGGCAAACAATAAGCTTTGGTCAAAATTATATGTGATGGCTACTTTGGAGAGATGGTTGGTTTGGTTTATACCATTGAATATCAAAAGCATGGTCTTCCTCACATGTATCTCTTAGTATTTTTAAAAGAGATGCACAAGATTTATACTGCACAGCAGGTGGATGCCATTATCTCTGCTCAGATTCCAGATCCAGATCTTTATCCTTGGCTTCATACTGCTGTCACCAGATATATACTTCATGGTCCCTGCTCTTCTCAAAGATGTCTTGAGAACAATATATGCAAGAAGCATTTTCCCAAGACCTTTACAGATCAGACTATCATAAAGGAGGATGGATATCCTGATTATGCTCACCCCCATAATGAAAGAACTGTTCAAAAAGGTCAAGATACTTTTGACAATAGACATATGGTGACTTATCCAAGAGAACTTCTGGTGAAGTTCAATTGCCATATTAATTTGGAGGTCTGTGAATCTATCAAGGCTGTCAAATACATCCACAAGTACATCTACAAGGGCCCAGATCATGCCACTATTGAGGCTGGCAATGCATATAATGAAATCTCCTCCTACTTGGATGCCAGATATATTTCCTCTACTCAAGCCTGCCATAATATCCTTGAATTTCCTATGCATATGGAATGGCCTGCTATCTATTGTCTTTATATTCATCTACCTGGCCAACAGAATGTGACCTTTCATGCTGGAGCTCACTTAAATGATATAGTTAAAGATGTCAAGAATACAGAGCTATTGGGTTGGTTCAAGACAAATCAGAATCCTGATCTTATTGCTATTGGAGCATATAATTATCTTTATCAAGATTTTTCAAAGAACTTTGTCTGGAATCAAAAACAGGCTATATGGAAGATTTGTTTAAGATATAAGGCTATTGGACATATGAGCTCTATTCCTCCAACTGCTGGTGAAGCTTTTTATTTGCATCTTTTGCTTACTGTAATCAAGGATATGTGTAATTTATATCTATATGATGAATTTGATACTTATCTTAATCTTATCATAGGTGCTACATCCTATGAGAATTTGCATACTGTTAATGGTTATCTCTATCCATCTTCCAAAGATGCCTATAGTACAAGAGGACTCTTACAGAATGATCAAGAATGGTTGTTATGTATTTAAGATGCTGCAAATTTCTCTATGGGCTATCAACTTCATCAGCTCTTTGTGGTCATCCTTATCCATTGCTCTTCCACATATCCTCAGAATATTTGGAATGCAACCAAAGTATAGCTCTGTGATGATCTACAACATTATTTTCTTCATGAGTGACATATTTCCAATCCCACCATTGAGCAGATCTTTGATTATGGTCTCTATCTAATTGATCAAAAGCTTCAAAAACAAGGAAAAAGGCTATCAGACTTTGAGTCTATGCCTATACCATAGCACAACTAGGTAATACAGCAGGGAAATCTTCTTATCAATGAGTAGCTGGCTTATAACATTCAAGAGCAACAACAAATCATAGATGCTGGTCTTTCTACTCTTAATTCTCAGCAAAGATCCCTTTATGATGCTATTATGGATAGTATCCTCAATTCCACTGGCACTTCTTTCTTTCTTCATAGTGGTGGTGGTTGTGGCAAGATATATTTGGCCAAACTTATAGCTGCTGGTGTTTGTGCACAGGGAAAAATTGTTCTTTGTATGGCTTCTACTGGCCTAGCCTCTCTACTCCTTCCTGGTGGTCATATTGCACATTCTCACTTCAAAATTCCTATTCCTTGCCATGAAAGAAGTACTTGTAGTATCAAAAAAGATGATGCCACTCATCAACTTCTCAAAGAGACTACACTTATCATCTGGGATGAATCTGCCTCTCAGTACCATTATATTGTTGAGGCTGTAGATTGCACTCTACATGATCTATTGGACAAATCTGATCATCCATTTGGGGGAATCACTATTCATTTTAGTGGTGACTTCAGACAAACTCTTCCAGTTATTCAGCATGGTACTAGAGAACAAATTGTTCCAACCACCCTTACTTGCTCTATTCTTTGACCAATTATAGCTATACACTATCTTTATTAAAATATGTACCTTGGCCAAAATCCAGAATGTGATAATTGAGCTCAGCAGCTACTTCACATAGATGTTACTAGTAGTGATATTGTCCTACTAGAGTATATGAATTGTAGGAACACCATGGACTCTCTAATTCAAGCTTTATACTCTCAGCCTCTTGCTCAAAATCAGAATCTATCTGATGGATATTTTCTAGATTGTACTATTTTTTGTTCAAGAAATGAGCAAGTCCATGAAATCAATGCTTCTATATTGGATTTGGTTGCACCACAAGAGAGAACCACCCACCTCAGTATAGATTCTGTGATGAAGGCAGAGTATGACTACATTCAACCAGAAATACTACACAGCTTCAATCCTTCTAGATTTCCCTTGCACAAACTAGAACTCAAAACAGGGGCTCCACTTATGCTTTTATGCAATCTGAATCCTCTCTATGGACTTTGCAATGGTACCCACTTAAGGCTTATTAGAGCCACTCAAAGAGTCTTGGAGTGTCACATCTTGACTGAGAATGATGATGAAAAGGTGGTGTTGATTCCAAGAATGTTCTTAAACTCTGGTCTAGATGATTCCCCAATCTCTTTCAAATGGTTTCAATTTCCTGTTCACTTGATCTATCCTATGACTATTAATAAATCACAAGGTCTGACCTTAAAGCATGTTGGGTTGAATTTGAGATCTCCAGTTTTCTCTCATGGACAACTCTATGTGGCACTTTCACATTGTACTCATCCAAGAAATATTAAAGTTTTATACTTTTTAGATTCAGATGAGAAAAAAGCCACTAATGTCATTTGGACTGAAGTATTTAGGGGTTTGCAACTTTGATTTTTACTATAGATGATACTATGTATAGCATTCTAGAATGAGTTATCCAAAGTTAATATTACACTCAATTAACAAGTGTGAGTACAGCATGCCAAAATGAACATTTACTATATTTACTATATTTTATTGAATTTCTTCCCATAAAAACCCTTTTCCCCCCCCTCTTTTTGGGCTAAAGGCCCAAAAGCAAGCTTCAGCTTGTTTCTCTGAAGTACCATGACTTTGCAGATATGTTCAGCAAGAGCAAAGCCTCTGTACTTCCCCCATACTATAAGCATAACTTGAAGATCAACCTAGAAGAAGGAACCTCTTCTCCTCTAGGCACCATCTACTCCCTCTCCACCTCTGAGCTTGAGGCCCTTCACACATTCCTTAATGAGCATCTAGCTTCAGAGTTCATCCACCCTTTCTTTTCTGCTCATGTTGCTTTGATCCTCTTTATCCACAAAAAAAATAGCACTTTGCACCTTTATATTGACTTCTGAGAACTCAACAAGATCACAAAGAAAGACCACTATCTGCTTCCTTGTATCTCTGACCCTCTAGACACCCCAAGCCATACCAAGATCTATACAAAAATTGACCTCCAACATGTGTACTATCTGGTCTATAGTGTAGAGGGAGATGAATGGAAGACTTCCTTCTACACATGCTATGGCTCCTATAAATGGCTCATTATACCATTTGGTCTAATCAATGCCTCCATGGCATTTCAGCAGTTCATTAATCCCATCTTCACAGATCTATTAGATATTTGTATAATAATCTATTTGAATGACATTCTTGTTTACTCTGCAGACAAAGCTGCACACTGCAAGCATGTCCAAGAAGTCCTCCACAGACTTTGCAAGCACAGGCTTTATACCAAGCCCAAGAAGTGTGAATTCCATACCAACTCCACCAAGTACCTTGGATATTGCCTTTTTTCGGCAGACCTTATCATGTCCAAGGACAAGGCCAGTGCAATCTAAGATTGGCACAAGCCTTATAAAATCAAGGATATCCAGTCCTTCCTTGGGTTCACCAACTTCTACTGGCACTTTATTCACAACTACTCTGACATAGTCATTCCTTTAACTTGCCTTATCCACAAGGGAACTCCATGGAACTTCTCCAACAACTGTTGCTTTGCATTTCAATGCCTGAAGGACACCTTTACCTCCACTCCAATCCTCACTCACTGGATCCCTAATGCTCTGCTCATAGTAGAAACTGACACCTCTGACTATGCCATCACTGGTATTCTTTCAATCTGTTATCTAGACAATGAGATCTGCTCCATCAATTTCTATTCAAGAACATTGGATTTCCATGAGTTAAACTATGACACCTATGACAAGGAGCTCTTTACTGTCCATGAGACATTCCAACATTAGCAGCACTATCTTGAAGGCTCCACAACTCCAATCAATGTCATTATAGACTATAAAAATTTGAAGTATTTTACTTTCTCTTGCCTCCTTTCATGGCAGCAGGCCCACTGATCTGAGTTCCTCTACTAGTTCCACTTGGTCCTCCATTTCCATCCTGGACACTTAGATAGTAAGCCTGACGCTCTCACTCAATAATGGAATGTCTATCCCAAAGAGGGTATTATAGTGTGATGGCATCTAATGCAAATATACTAAAACAACTAGATAGAACAACAACTGTCTCTGATGATAGATGGCTTCTCTGAGCAGATCTGGACTTATAGATAGTGACATAATTAGCATGGCTTCTGGATGGCAACTCTTCCTAGTTATATAAATGTTAGCCTTATGTCATATCCCATATATCCAAGTCTAAGTCCACTCCTCTGCTCCTCCACTCCTTCTATATATGATACTTCCTCTATTCTCCTTATGTCCTCCCTTGTTCTCTTTAGATTATGATTCCAGCTTAGTTCTACTTCTGAGCTGGTACTAGCACAGCTCTGGCATTTCATCTTCTCTCTTCTCTGTCTTACTCATCAGCATAGCTATGGCTTCTGCCTTTCTCCTCCTCCATCTTACTCAGGACTTACTCATCCACAGTAACTCCTTACCAATCTGTCTCCACTCTGTAGTATATAAACTGTACTTTAAGCTGATGTACACCTCAGTTTGAATATCAACTTAGTCTTCACTCCTGATCCCCTCCACTTGAGTCTTGATGACTCTCCTCTGACCTCTGCTTGACTTTCGCCATCTCTGGCAATTAAGTCCTTGACCTTTTGAACCTCCAAAATCCAGGACATGGAAATGACAAGAGCACAGCATATAAGCTAAAGCCAAGTTCTATTTGACCATACTCCAGACCTTCAGAGTTGTATCTGGAGTAGACTGGACTTAATACCTCAGCATTTCTATTGTGTGGATGACCTAATGGTAGTATAGATGATGTGGCCCTCTCTATAGACAATTAGCAATAGTGAGATGTGATTACTAAAACAGTCCCTTTTACTAAGAGGGAAGAACTCTTAATAAAAATGTCAATAGTTAAAGGTAAAGGACACTCAGAAGGTGGGCAAGGTAGCTGGTTGTTCTGAGGAGGAGTTCTAGCATGTAGATTGCATAGAACAAACTGAAGTACTAGTATATGTGAGGGCCCTATTTATGGGACAAACTAACAAGGCATGGACTATGTATCTAGGAAAGGTAAATACTAGGAAAGGGAATGGTATTACCAGTGGCTTGAAGATACCTCCATTGAAAGAAGACCACTGGTGCTAGTGTACAGAAGAAAATTATCAGCATATGATCAGATAATGGAGGTTCTCCTTAATATATATTGAAGCAAATATAAGACATATGATGAATCATAGAATACATAGGTAGGAAAGGAAGAAAAAGAGTGGGGGTGCATGAAGCAGACACTCTAACATATAACATTACCCTCATCATATCCTCAAAGCTCTCTAGCTTTGACTTCAATAGGCTTGAGTCTCCAGGGTAGAGAATTCTATAATATTTGCAATCCCAACCTCATCTGTTGAATCATCATAATCATGTGTAAAAATATCCCTTGCTGTCATAGTCAGAGAGTACTGCATGTTCTCCTCAAGGGCAGTGGTCTCCTAGGCATTTTGACAAAAGGGGTGATTACTAATTCATTCCACTAGTGGACATGGTGCTGGAACTAGTAGAGATTGGGATGGGCTGGCATGAGAGAAGCCTGAAAAGGGGAGAGGTGAGCAGAGATGATTGGAATGAGGACAGGCCACAGCAGTATGCCCCAGGGAGGAGAGTATACAACAAGGGCAGAAATAAAAACTACAATCTAGGATATTATGTCCTAGATAGTGGCACTGTTGGCAAGCATCTGTAAATTACTGGTCTAGAATAGCAAGGGAGTATACTCCCTCATTTCATTGCAGAGAGATCTAATCCCATAACTCAAGAAGAGTGAGTTCTCCTCCTTCTAGTAGAGAGAACAAGGCAGATGGTGTGACTAATGAAGATGGCATGGGTGGTTGGGCCTGATACTGGGCATCTTCTTTAATCATAGCCACTAAAGTAGCTAGTCCAAGTTGATCCATAGCAAGAAGGAGAGGATTATATGCTCTTCATTTAATGTTGTGCATCATTTCCATAATCAGACAAGTACCCTCTGAGGTATTAGTAGTGGGGCAAGCAGCAATGAGCACTAGTCTGAAGATCTGGAGGAAGGTCAAGTAAAGAAGGGCTAATGGGGATTTGTTGTCAATTAGTACTTCAAAGGAGAGTGCCAGTCGTGAGTCCTGCAGGGCTCTCTCCATTCATAAGAGGTTCTCAGTGAAGGAGGGGGTGTGTTTTTGAGAGACAAAGAAGGGACAGTTCATATCTGCATCAGTTAATTAATGTAAGGAGATGGACAAATAAAACAGTTATCCTAGGTGAACACAAGGGGGATTTCTGCCAGTAGAGATGTGAGTAGTTCTTGAGCATGTTATGATTATATATGTTGAAGGGAGGAGCTTTGAAAGTAGTGGGATAGAAGAGGAACTACAATAACTAGAAGGAGAAAATGAAGAAGGTGGATGAGAAGGAGAAAAACTATATATAGGAGAGTTAGGTCTAAGAGAGTGTGGTCAGGTGGGGTTGAGGGCATGTGGTTCAGAGGTGGTTGACTGACTTATATAATTAAAGGAGGTCAGGGGCAGTATCTAGATTTAATTTAGATTCCCAAATATGTTCAGATTTAGGATATTCCTTCTAGGTTACCAAGTACTGTCTCCATGATGGTGACCCTTAGTGGCATAAGATCCAATTGATCTTATATTCTTCTTCACCATTAATCAGGTTGGGCAAAGGGTGGAGATAGTTGGGGCCATATTTGGCAGTCTCTTGATAAGTGAATAGAAGAGAGACATGAAAAACATTGTGAATCTTTCAGATGAAAGGGAGTTTGAGATGGTAAGTGAGAGATGAGAGTACTTCAATGATTTCAAAGGGGCCTTCTCTTTTGGGGGAAAATTTATAGGGGAGGTTTGGATAGAACAGATTCTTGGCTTCCAACCATATCATATCTCTGACTTTCCAGGGGTGGAAGTGAGCAGTGATCCACCCTTTCATAAGACATTGCATTTTCTCATGGGTGGCCAGGGTTTCCCTTCATATGAAGTCAATGTTATCTAATTATGTCTGTAGTGCAGGGAGAAAAGTGGTTCCTAAAGGGGGGTATATGCATGGTTTATATCCAAAGAGGAGAAAGAATTGGGTTTTGTTTGTGGACAAATATATGAAGGAGTTATAGTGGAATTCTGCCATCTTGAGGAGGTTGATCCATTATTGTGAGAGTTCATCACAAAAGAAGCAGAGGTAGATTTCAAGTTCTTGATTTACTTGTTCAGTTTCTCCATCAGTTTGGGGGTAATAAGCAGTGGATAGGGTGACATCATACTGGAGCAGTCTATCAAATTCTTTGGTGAATGTAGAGGCAAATTGAGGGCCTTGATTGGAAATAAGCTTGTCATAAAGTTCAACTCTGGGGAAGATATGTTCAAAAAAGAGTTGTGTAACTCCTTCAGTGGAGATATTAGAGTAGCAAGGAGTATAGATCACCCCCTTTGTAAAACCATGGTTAACCATAACCATAATAGAGTTGAAGCCCTTAGCAGAGAGTAAGCCAGTGATCAGATCCACAGACAGAATGGAGAAGGGGCACAGGGAGGAAGAGGGAATAGGGTGTAGTGGGGGTACTGTTAGGTGGATATTCACTTTGTTGGCTTGACAGATAGCATAACCAGAGACAAAGTGGTGAATGAAGGAGAGGAGACCAGGCCACCAAAAGTCTTGTTGAATGAGGTTTTGGATATAATGGATGCCACCATGGCCTCTGGCAAATGATTTGTGAAGAGAAGTCACAAGAGCTCAGTGTTCTGAGGGGGAAATATAAAGACAACCCATGAAGTAGAGTTTTCCACTATTGAAAACCCAATCTGCTGGAATAGAGCAGTGAAAGTGAGTGGGATCCCCTACTAGGTGGTGAAGGGCAGCCAGGACGATGGGGTCAGAAGCAGAGGAGGAGGTAATCTTTTCTAATAAGGTGGTATTGATGACATTGAGAAGAAGGTCTCCCAGGAGTAACTGCAGTTTGGAAATATCTCTAGTGGTATCAGTGGTGGACATTTGGGAGAGTGTATCAGCAAGTACTAGATGAGAGGTGGGGGAATAGAGGAATAGTAGGTCAAAATCTTGCAGGAAGACCTGCCATCTGGCATGATATCTGGATAATTTTCTGGGTGTTTGAAGTAGATAAGGTTATAATGGTTAGTAATAATGGTAACTGGATGTCCTGTCCCCTGTAGATACTGTCACCATTTCTCTAGGGCATAGATGATGGCTGAAAGTTCCCAATCATAGATATCATAGTTTCATTCTGTGTCTCCAAGCATTTTGGATAGGTACACACAAGGGTGCAAATCACCATTAGCATCTTTTTGCATAAAGATTGCATCAGTAGCCACAAGGGAGGCATTAGTCATGAGGAAAAATAGTTAAGAGATGTCTGGCATGCAGAGGATAGGAGTGGAGATGAAGGTTCACTGTAAGTGGCAGAAGGCAGATTCATAGTCTGCCAACCAGTTCCAGGAGGTATTCTTCTTAGTGAGGTCTAGAAGTGGGCATGCTATGTTAGAGAAACCAGAAATAAACTTCCTGTAGAAGTTACAGTAGCTGATAAAGCTTTAAATATCCTTGACATTGATGGGGGTCTTCTAGTCTTTAATAGTAGCTAGTTTGGCTTGGTCCATAGTGATTTTGTCATGGCTAACAAACATCCCTAGGTATTCTACTTTGGATACATTGAAGGAGCATTTGGAAAGTTTGAGATAGAGTTTCTTTTTGGCTAGTCATTGTAACACCAATTTGGTATGTGCATGGTGGAGCTCTAGGTCTGTAGAATGAATAAGAATGTCATCCATATAGATGACAACCCATCCTTTTGCTATATAATCTCTGAATATGTGGTTTATGAATACTTGGAATGTTGCAGGAGAGTTCCTGAGTCTGAAAAACATGACAGTGGGTTAAAAGGGACCAAATGGGGTGATGAATGTGGTCTTCCACTAGTCCTCAGATTTGATCCAGATATTGTTATATCCCCACCTTATGTTGAATTTGGTGATATATTTCAACCCTTTAAGATAGTCCAATAGGTCAGAGATAAGAGGTAGTGGATAGACATTTCCTATAGTGAATTTATTGAGGTATTAATAATCCTGGCAAGGTCATAACAACCCATCCTTCTTTGGTACAAAAAAGAAGGGAGCTACCTGAGGGGATTTGGATGGTATGATCTTCCTAGAAGCAAGGTGTTTGTCAATAAACTCTCTATAGGCTTTGACTTCCTTAGGGTTCAATGGGTAGATCTTGACTACTTTGGGGATAAACCCTTCTTTTAGGTCAATGACATGGTCAAAAGGTTATATTGGAGGGAGTTCACCTATTGGGGGTTTCTGGAATATAGTGGTGAACTTCTCAAACTCAATAGGTAAGGTGACTTCTTTCTTTGGTGTTGTCTAAGCAATTTTGGATGTGATGGTGAGCTTATTAACATATATAGATGGGTGGTAGCATTTGATATACTTTCATTCCAGTGAGGAGCTTTGGTCAATCCCTAGATAACAAAGTATGTATCTTTGGGGAAGAAGGTTATCCTCTATTAATGTGAGGGGTTAAAGCTTAATATGCCTCCTTTTCAATCTATGGTTGAATTTACTTTTTTCAGCCATGGGAGTTCTAAAATGATATCTTCCTTTCCACATCCTATTACTAGGAAGTCTTTGGTGGTTTCCCAGTTGCCAAGTCATATAGGGAGTCTGGTTATGAGTTGTACTAGGCCAGAATTGTTGATGCTTCCATCCATGTTTCATGCCACCATCTTTTGTTTTAGCCATCTGGTAAGTAACTTATTTCTAACTACAAGTCTGAGATGGACAAAATTTCCTATGACTTCACAATTCATGAGAGCTTGGGTTTTGATAATTTTATCTAACTATATGGCCAAAGGGATTCATATAGATTGGACCTTTATATCAGATACAATTACAGTCACAACTATGTAAGGAAGGGAAGATGTCAAGGCACCCTTCCTCTTCAAAAATCCTAGAGGTTAATTGCTTTTACCTCTGTAGTTTTTTCTTTAATCTGGATATTTTTTTCTTCATTATATATGGTTTTAAGGACTTGCAGGACTTCTTTCTGGGAGATATCCTTGATAGTACTGAGGGTGTTGAGATACTTGATAAGTGCAGACTGTGATGGTATTTCTGTGGTGGTATCTGCTGTTCTAATGGTAGTAGAGCAGAACAGGTTCCTAGATGGAGAGGCTATAGCAGGGGTAGGGATGATTGGTCAGAGTTTATAGGCATTATCAGTTGCTGGGTGCTGATGGTTATGAGTGGAGCATTCTTTCTTGTGACAAATAAAGCATAGTCTCTTCTATTATGGTGTGATGGCACCTAATGCAAATATACTAAAACAACTAGACAGAACAGCAACTGTCTCTGACAATAGATGGCTCCTCTAAACAGACCTAGACCCACAGATAGCAACATAGTCAGCATGGCTTCTGAATGGCAACTCTTTCTAGTTGTGTAGATGCTAGCCATGACACTCCCATATGCAGATGACCTAGCAGCAGCATATATGACATGTGGCCCTTCCTGTAAATGGTTAACAATGGCAAAGTATAATTGCTAGAACAGTCCCTTTTATTGAGAGGGAAGAACTCCTAATAAGAATCATTGAGGTTCAAAAGATAGAGGTTACTCAGACAGTGAATAAGGCAATCAACCATTTTGAGGAGGATTTCTAGCATGTAGATTGCATAGAACAAGCCAAAGTACTAATACACACAAGGGCTCTATTTATAGGGCAAACTGGTGAAGCATAGACCATGTATCTAAGAAAGATAATTACTGAAAAAGGGGAAAGCATCACCAGTGGCTTGGAGATGTATCTAAGAATGGAAGGCCACTAGTGGTAGTGTATAGAAGAAGATCATCAGCATATGATCAGACAATGGTAGTTCTTCTCAACATATGCTGTAATGAGTACAAGATGAATGGAGAGTTATGAAATACATAGACAGAAAAGGAGGAAAAAGAATAGGGGCACATGAAGAGGATGTTTTGACATATAACATTACCCCCTTTATAACTTCAAAACTCCCTAGCTTCAATCTCAATAGCCTCTAGTCTCCAGGGTAGGGGACCCTATAATATTTGTGATCCCAACCTCATCTATTGGATTATTGTAATCATCTGCAAAAACATCCCTTGCTATCATAGTTGGAGAGTACTACATATTCTCCTCAAGGGCAGTGGTCTTCTGGGCATTTTGATGAAAGGGGTGATTACTAAGTCATTCCACTAGGGATCTGGATGCAGGGATAGATAGGGATTGCAAGGGACTAGTACAGGGAGAATCTAGGAATGGGAGAGAGGAGTAGAGGTGGTCAGGGTGGGGATAGGCCATAGCAGCATGCCCAGGGCAGGGAAGTACACAACAAAGGCAGAAGTAAAAACTACAATGTAGGATATCATGTTCTAGACAGTGATATTGTTGGCAGGCATTGGTGAACTATTGATTAACAGTGACTAGAGGATATACTTCTTCATTTCTTCACAGGGAAATTTGATCCCACAGTTTGAGAAGGGCAAGTTCACTTTCTTTCAGTGGGGACGATGAGGTGGAAGGTGTTGCTGAAGGGGATAGAGTGGGGGGTTGAGCCTGGTATCTAGCATCCTCCTCAACTATCGCTATAAGGGTGGCCATTCTTAACTGATCCATGACCAAAAGAAGGGGGTTATATGCTCTCTATTTGATGTCATATACCATCTTCGTGATCAGATGAGTACCCTCTGATGTGTTGGTAGTGGGATGGGCTGCTATGAGTACCAATCTAGAGGTCTGTAGAAAGGCTGAGTAAAGGAGAGCTAAAGGAGATTCTTCATTGACCAATGCCTTAAAGGAGAGGGCTAGATGTGAGTCTTGCAAGGCTCTCTCCATTCATAAGAGATCCTCAGTCAAGAAGGGAGTATGTTGTTGAGAGGCAAAGAAGGAACAGTTCATATCAGCATCCATCAATTAATATAGTGGAACTGATAAGTGGAATAATTATCCTAGGTGGACATGAGGGGGATTTCTTCCTATGTAAATGCATGTGGTTTTTAAGCAGGTGATAGCTATATATGTCAGAGGGTGGAGCTACAAAAATAGTGGGACAAAAGGGAGACTACAATAACTAGAAGGAGAAAATATAAAAAATGGATGAGAAGGAGAAAAACGATTTGTGGAGAATTAACTCTAAAAGTGTGTAGTTGGATGGGGTTGAGGGTATGGGGTTTCAGAGGTGGTTGACCTGTTTATAAGTTTGGAGAAGTTCTGAGATGTTATCTAGGTTTGATTCAGGCTCCTAGGTTTATTCAGATTCAGGGTATTCTTTTCAGGTCACAAGGTACTACCTTCTTGATGGTGGTCCTCTATGGCATAAGATCTGATCAATTTTATATTCTTCTTCTCCATCAACCAGATTAGATGAAGGGCAGAGGTAGTTAGAACCATGTTTGGCAGTTTCTTAATAGATGGTTAAGAGGGAGGTATGGAAAACATTGTGGATCTTCCAGGTGGGAGGAAGTTTAAGCTGGTAGGCAAGGGGTGAGAGTACTTGGGTGATTTTGAATGGTCCCTCTCTTTTTGGAACAAGTTTGTGAGGAAGGTTTGGGTGGCAGAGGTTCCTGGCTTCTAATCATATCATATCTCTGACTTTCCAAGGGTGGAAATGGACAATGATCTATTTCTTCATGAGGTGTTGTGTTTTTTCATGTGCAGCCAGGGCTTCCCTTTGTGCAAAATTGATGTTATCTAGTCATGTCTATAGAGCAGGGAGGAAAGTGGTTCCTAGAGGGGGATACATGTATGGTTCATAACCAAAGAAAAGAAAGAATGGAGTTTTATTCATGGACAAGTGTACAGAGGAGTTGTGATGGAATTCTGCCATTTTCAAGAGGTCTATCCACCACTAGGGAAGTCCTTCACAGAAGAGGTGAAGATAGATTTCCAGTTCTTGGTTTACTTGTTCTGTTTCTTCATTAGTTTGTGGGTGGTAAGCAGTGGAGAGGGCAATATCATATTGGAGGAGTCTACCAAGTTCTTTGGCAAATGCAGAGGCAAATTGAGGACCTTGGTTAGAGATGAGTTTGTTATGAAGGCTGACTCTAGAAAAAACATGTTCAAGAAAAAGTTAAGCTACCCCTTTGGTAGAGATATCAGAACAACAAGGGGTGTAGATTACCCCCTTTGTAAGACCATGGTTGACCACAACCATGACAGAGTCAAAGCCTTTTGCTGGTAGCAAGCCTGTAATCAGATCCACTGATAGAATAAAGAAGGGTCAAAGGGAAGAGGAGGGAATGGAATGCAGTGGGGAAACCGTTAGGTGGATGTTGATCTTGTTGGCTTGATAAGCCACACATTCAGAAACAAATTGTTGGACAAAAGAGAGGAGATCTGGCCACCAAAAATCTCTCTGGACAAAATTTTAGGTGTGATAAATATCTCCATGTCCCTCTGTGAAGGATTCATAGAGGAAGGCTACAAGATTATAGCATTCAGTGGGAGGAACATAGAGGTGACCCTTGAAGTAGAGCTTTTCTCTGTCAAAGGTTCAGTCCATTAGAGTGGAGTAGTGAAAGTGGATAGGGTCCCCTCCCAGCTATTGAAGGGTAGAGAGGATGATGGGATTAGAGACAGAAGAGGAGGTAATTTTTTCTAATAGGGTGGTGTTGATTATATTGAGGAATAGGTCCCCTGGGAGCAGTTGTAGTTCTAAATTATTGTCGGAGGTGTTGGTGGTGTATATTCTTGAGAGTGCATTGGCAGGGGTGAGTTGGGAGGCTGGTGAGTATAGGAATAATAGGTTGAAATCTTGTAAAAATACTTGCCACCTGGCATGCCAATGAGATAATTTTCTGGGCTATTTGAAGTATATGAGATTGCAGTGGTTGATGGTGACCATAATGGGATATTCAGTTCTCATAAGATATTAGCACCACTTTTTTAATACATAGATGACAGCTAGAAGTTCTCAGTCATAGATATCATAATTTCATTCAGCATCTCCAAGGGTTTTGGATAGATAGATATAGGGATATAGATTGTCATTAACATCTTTCTACATGAGTACTGCCCCAGTGGCTACAAGGAATGTGTCGGTTATAAGGAAGAACAAATGAGAGATGTCTGCATGCTAAGAACAAAGATGGAAATAAATGTTTGTTATAGAAGATGAAAGGCAAACTCACAATCTATTGTCCAGTTCCAAGGAGTATTCTTCTTTGTGAGGTCTAGAAGAGGATGTGCTACTTCAGAGAATCTAGAGATGAATTTCTGTAAAAATTACAGAAGCCAATAAAGCTTCACACTTCTTTAACATTGGTGGGGGTTTTCTAGTTCTGGATGGCAGCTAACTTGGCTTGATCCATCATGATCTTATTGTGGCTCACAATCATTCCAAGGTATTTGACTTTAGAGATGTTGAAAGAACACTTGGATAATTAAGATAGAGTTTCTGTTTGGTGAGTCATTGCAACATCAACTTGGTATGCATGTAATGAGTTTCTAAATCTATGGAGTGAATAAGGATGTCATCCATATAGATGACAACCCATCCTTCTACTATCTAGTCTTGGAATATGTAATTCATAAATGCCTGAAAGGTTGTAGGGGAGTTTCTGAGTTCAAAAAATGTGATGGTGGGCTGGAAAAGTCCAAACAGGGTGATAAACATGGCCTTCCACTGGTCTCCAGGGTTGATATGGATATTGTTATAGCCCCATCTCATGTCAAACTTAGTAAAATATTATGAGCCCTTGAGGTGATCTAAAAGGTCTGAGATTAGTGGCAAGGGGTAGGTATTTCCAATGGTGAACTCATTGAGATATCTGTAGTCTTGACAGGATCATAACAATCCATCCTTTTTTGGCATAAAGAAGAAGGGGGCAGCTTGAGGAGACTTTGAAGCTATGATTTTTCCTGATGCTAGATGTTTATCAACAAACTGTCTATAAGCATCAATTTCTTTAGGGTTCAATGGATATGCTTTAGCTACTTTGGGAATGAACCCCTCTTTCAAGTCAATGGCATGGTCAAAAGGTCATACTGGGGGAAGTTCTCCTTTTGGAAGTTCTTGAAATATAGCAGCAAATTTCTTAAATTCAGTAGATAGGGTGACTTCTTTCTTTGGGGTTGCTTGGGCTATTTCAGACATGATAGTGAGTTTGTCAAATATATGGATGGGTGGTAATGTTTGATGTATTTTCTTTCTAACAAGGAGCTTGGATTAGTGTCAAGGTAACAGAGTATATATCTCTGAGGGAGGAGGTCATCTTCAGTTAGAGTTGGGGGAGAGAATCACATTGTCCTAGTCTTTCAGTCTATTACTGGGTTTATTTTCTTTAGTTAGAGGAGTCCTAAAATCATGTCCTCTTTTCTGCATCCAAGTACTAGGAAATCTTCAGTGGTCTCCTAGTCTCTGATCTTGATGGGTAGTCAGATCACATGCTGGATCAGTCCAGAGTTGTTGGCACTCCCATCTATGTTTTGTGCTATCAACTTCTGTTTGAGTTATTTGGTAGGAAGCTTATTTCTGATCACAATCTTGAGGTGAATAAAATTCCCTATGGCTCCACAGTCCACTAGAGCACAAGTTTTGACAGTTTTATCCAACTGTATGGTCAAAGGGATTCACATAGATTGAGCCTTTTCATCTAATACATTACAGTTGCAATGGCATAAGAAAGGGTAGACATCAAGGCATCCTTCCACTTCAAAAATCCTGGAGGTTGATAGTTTTGATCTCCATGATATCTTCTTCAATCTGGGCTCCTTCTTTTTTGTCATATATGGTTTTGAGAACTCATGGAACTTCTTCCTGAGAGATATCCTTGGTGGTACTAAGGGCATTGAGATACTTGGTAAGTGCTGACTGAGATTGTGTTTCTTCAGTAGTATCTGCAGTTCTGATCACAGTAAGGTGGAATGAGTTCCTAGATGAAGGGGCCATAGTAGGGGCAGGGATGATGGAACAAGGTTTATAGGTGGTGTTAGTTCCTGGGCACTAATGGTTGCAAGCAGAGTAGCCTTTCTTGTGGCAGATAAAGCATAGCCCCTTTCTGATATGATCCACACATTGTACTGGAGTTAGGTTTACTGTGTCAATGTCCATGGCATTCAGATCTTTGTGGATGAAGGATGAAGCATCTGACCCTCCTCTCTGGAGGTTGCAGATGGAGTAGAGTTGTTCCTTTTGGGCATGAAACTTGCTAGTAGCTTGAACCCATGTGCTAAGTATCTCAGGCACCTTCTTCATGAAGAGTATCATCTATATAAGGTCTTTGTCTAGCCCTTAGGCAAATTCATTTATGAATATCAGAGATCCATCTCCTAATGCTGTCTTGGCTGCTTCTAGCTGGAAGTTGGCTACATACTTCAAAAATCCTTGTTCATCTCTCATATTCTGCCAAAGCTTGACTATGGCATAGTAGGCTTTCTATTTCAGATTGATAGGGAGGAAGGTTTTGATAAAATCTTTTAATACTTCATTAAACATTTTGAAGTAGTAGAGTTCTCAGGCATGGTCCTGTACCATGCCTCTGTAAAGTGGGCATCACATCCCTTGCTCATCTTGTTGAGCAGTAACATGATCTTTGACGCCTCCATTGTATAGACCAGCACATTGATTTCCAAATAAGCTTTGATAGCTAAGAGTCAGCAATTGACATCGTTTGCTTCTCCTATGAAATCTTTGAGTAGTCTGCCCTTCAGTTCAGTGGGCATCTTGTCATCATCATTGGGGTTTGATGGTCTGGGAAGGATAGAAGGTCAGCCCAATGGGGTAAGTCCTCGAGGTGGTGGAGTGATTCTAGAATGGGCAATCACTAGTGGGATTGCTACAGCTGAAATTGGAGTTAGAGCTTGTAGTGGCAAGTTCCTGGCTAAAGGAGGACATCCAATAGAGGTTTGAGGATACTGTGGGGTCTAAGGGGGGCAATAGATGGTCTAGGTAGAGTATCTGACTTAGAGTCTAAGGGGTTCTAAGAAGAGTGGTACAATAGAGTGGATAACTATGGGGGGGTCCCTTCTGCTAAAGAGCAAGGGATAACTTGACAAGCTTGTTCTTTTATTATGGTGTAATAGCATCTAATACAAATGCACTAAAACAACTAGATAGAATGGCAACTGTCTCTGATGATAGATGGCTTCTCTGAATAGACCTAGACCTATGGATAGTGACATAGTCAGCATGGCTTCCAGATGGCAACTCTTTCTAGTTGCATAGATGCTAGCCATGGCACTTCCATATACAAACAACCTAGTGGCAGCATATATGATACACAGCCCTTCCTGTAAATGGTTAACAATGGTGAAGTATGATCATTAGAATAGTTCCTTTTATTGAGAGGGAAGAACTTCTAATGAGAATCATTGAGGTTCAAAAAATAGAGGTTACTCAGATAGTGGATAAGGCGATCGACTGTTCTAAGGAGGACTTCTAGCATGTAGATTGCATAGAACAAGCTGAAGTACTAATACACACAAGGGCCCTATTTATAGGGCAAACTGGTGAAGCACAGACCATGTATCTAAGAAAGATAATTACTGGAAAAGGGGAAAGTGTCACTAGTGGCTTGGAGACATATCTAAGAATGGAAGGCCACTAGTGGTAGTGTACAGAAGAAGGTCATCAGTATATGATCAGACAATGGTAGTTCTTCTCAACATATGCTGTAATGAGTACAAGATGAATGGAGAGTCATGGAATGCATAGATAGAAAAGAAGGAAAAAGAATGGGGGCATATGAAGAGGACATCCTGACATGTAACACCTTCCTGATATGATCTGTATGTTGCACTGGTGTTAAATTTACCACTTCTATGTCCATGGCATTTGGATCTCTTTGAATAAAAGATGATGCACCAGATCCTTCCCTTTGGAGGTGGCAGATAGAGTGGAGTCATTCTTTTTGAGCATGGAATTTGCTAGCAGCTTGTACCCATGCACTGAGCATCTTGGGTACTTTCTCCATGGATAGTATAATCTATGTCAGGTCCTTGTCTAGTCCTTGGGCAAATTCATCTATTAGCATTAGGGATCTGTTCCCTAGCACTATCTTGGCTGCTTCTAACTGGAAGTCAGCTATATATTTTGAGAATTCTTGTTTATCTCTTGTGTTCTGCCACAACTTGGCTACTACATAGCAAGCTTTCTGTTTCAAATTGATAGGGAGGAAGGTTTTGATGAAGTTGTCCATGACTTCTTTAAATATTTTAGGAATAGTTGGGTTCTCAGCCATGGTCCTATACCATGCCTCAGCAAAGTGGGCACCACATCCCTTGCTCATCTTGTTTAGTAATAACATAATCTTCAATGCCTCCATCATATGGACTAACATGTTGATCTCCAAGTAGGCTTTGATAGCTAAAAGCCACCAATTGGCATCATCTACTTCTTCTGTAAAGTCATCAGGTAGTCCACCCTTCAGTTCTATAGGCATTTTATCATCATTGGGGGTTGATGACCTAGGGAGGATAGAAGGTTGGCCTAGTGGAGTGAGTCTACAAGGCAGTGGGATAATTCTAGAATGGGCAACTACTGGTGGTACAGACAATAGGGCTGTAGTGGGAATTGAAGTTGGAGCTGGGAGGAGTGGGTTCCTAGCTAAAGGGGGACATCTGATAGGGGTGTGTAAGTGCTGTGAAGTCTATGAAGTCTAAGGAGGGCAATGGATGAATCTGGATAGAGTATCAGATTCAAAGTCTGAGGGATTCTGGGAAGAGTGGTATGACAGAGTGGATGACTATAGGGGTTTCTTCTACTGAAGAGCAGGGGATGACTTGACAAGTTTGTTCTTTTATTATAGTGTAACAGCACCCAATGCAAATATACTAAAACAACTAGATAGAATGACAACTGTCTCTGATAATAGATGGGTCCTCTAAGCAGACTCAGATCCATGGATAGTGACATGATCAGTGTGGCTTCTAGATGGCAACTCTTCCTAGTTGCATAAATATTAGCCTCAGCACTTCTATTGTGCAGACAATCTAACAGTGGCATAGATGACACAGCCCTCTCTGTAGACAATCAGTAATGGCAAGGTATGATTGCTAAAACAGTTCCTTTTACTGAGAGGGAAGAACTCTTAATGAGAATATCAATAGTCAAAGGTAAAGGATGCTTAGAAGGTGGGCAAGGCAGCCAGTTGTTCTGAGGAGGAGTTCTAGCATGTAGATTGCATAGAATAAACTGAAGTACTAGTATATACGAGGGCCCTATTTATGGGGCAAACCAGCAAGGCATGGACCATATATCCAGGAAAGGTAAATACTAGGAAAGGGAATGATGTCACCAGTGGCTTGAAGATACCTCCATTGAAAGAAAACCACTGGTGCTAGAGTATAGAAGAAAATCATCAGTATATAATTGGACAATAGAGGTTCTTCTTAATGTATGTTGAAGCGAATATAAGACATATGGTGAATCATGGAATGCATAGATAGAGAAGGAAGAAAAAGAGTGGGGGCACACAAAGAGGCCACTCTGATATGTAACAGAGGGGGATAGAAACTATGCTCATGTCAATCCCCACAATTTCTGCTCAGTTTTCACCCAAAAGCAGCTTGCATTGTCTCTATATGCTACTTATCTCACAGATCCAGTGCTCTGTGCAAGTGCTACATTTGACATTGAAGCTCTCCACAAAGATATCCTCTCCATGCTTGCCTCTGACCTTTTGACCTCTATTCACCTGTTCTCCTCCAACTCCTCTAACTCTTATTGGAAGATCAACTCCAATGATTTCCTCCACTTGGATAACCACATCTATATCTCTGACACCAATGATCTCTGACTCCATATCCTCTGCTACAAGCATGATCACCCACTTACAGAACACTTCAGATAGAATTGGACTCTAGAACTTATTATGGCCACAGGGATATAACTGCAAAAGGTTATGAATTGCCCACAATGGATCTCGCTGGTGATCAGCACAAAATGGGATCTAGGGCACAGACAGTGCAGATATGAAGGTCTTATGGCTTGATGCTACATCTGATTTGCATATAGCTAGGCATAAGACAGTGGGTAAAGCAGCTAGCTATGGTCTATTATAAATAGGGGGTATCATGTGGCGACAGAGCACAGGGTTGCTGGTTACTTATAGTGTAGCCTAAATCACATAATGTATATATGCTAAGGTATATAAGGCTTGGGACAGCTGAGGGCAACCTCAGTCTGTTCTCTTGGAGTTTCCCCCTTGGAAGCCTGAATACCTCCTTCATCATCATAAGTTCCATATGGGTGAGGGCAGCAAAGAGAGGACTAGCATCACAGATAAGGCTTCACCTCAGAGGGGCCCAGTAGTCCCCTGATGATGAGGTGCTCCACATGGACCCAGCTAGAGTACCAGGGCTATGGTGGCATTCCACTGGTAGCTGATTTTAAGTGTCAGATAACCATGGGATGATAAGGTGTGGTAATAGGGAGGGTAGCTCAGGCCCTAGTGCAGGACCATCATAGAGTTGCCAAAGAGTAGTTATACCTCTTGGCCACATATAGGGGAAAGGCTGCTGCTAGCTGAGTGCCTAGTAGCAATATATCTTGGGGTTTCCCCCTCAAATAGAGCAAGTCCTAGCTTGGGGTGTTCCCCTGAATTAGTGGGTTAGATTGTGCCTCTCTGGATAATGACATCCTTGTCTAGATGCCAACACAGCTCCTATGCATGTCTTTCCTTAGCTATTGCCTTGGGTTGTTCTAGGGGTTGTATCAGAACTAGTCCACTATGAATACATCTAGCCTGGAGTCCATACCTTTGTAAAGGAATATATCTCCTTCTATACCATCTGTTCATGTGCTTAAGTCCCTAGGCACAAGCCATATGGTCTCTTCAAGCAGCTCCCAATCTCTAAAAGACCATGGAACTTGATTTCCATGGACTTCATCAAATAACTTCCTCTGTCCTCTGGATACACCACTATTCTAGTTGTTATTGACTGCCTATCAAAACAATGCATATTCATTCCTATTAATGACAAGGTAATCTCTTCAGAGTTGGCTAAGTTATTCCTTATCCATGTCTTCTCCAAGCATAGAGTACCCTCTCATATTATCTCTGACAGAGGTGCAGAGTTCATCTCCCACTTCTTCTGATCTCTAGGAAAAGCCCTTGACATCTGTCTTCACTTCACCTTCAGATATCACCCAAAAGGAGATGGTCAAATAGAGCAAATGAACCAGATATTAGAGCAGTATCTCCATATCTATTGTAACTACCAACAGGACAATTGGTCCAAACTCCTACCCCTAGTGGAGTTCACCTACAACAATGCCCTGAATGCTACTACTGGCATCTCTCTGTTCTTTGCCAATAAAGGCTATCACTCTAATATCTCCATATATCCCAAAAGAGATCTCACCTCTGCTTATGTCCACAAGTATTCCATTGATCTAGAGTTCCTCCACCAATTCCTCCATGAAGAGATAGCCTATGCCCAAAAATGTTATCAAGGGGCTGTGAATGCCAAGCAGATCCTGGTGCCAGACTTCAAAATCAGTGACCAAGTATTTGTCAAGGCAAAGTACTTCTACTCCACCCAACTTTTGAAAAAGCTCTCTAAAAAGAACCTTGGACCTTATAAGATCATTGCTTAGGCTGGCACCCACTCCTTCATGCTCTGCCTCCCTGATAACATGAAGTCTGTCCACCCAGTATTCCATGTTTCATAGCTAGAACCTTCTATCCCAAACATTATCCTGAATTATATACAACCTCCTCCATCTCTAATTGAAGTTGACAGTGAACCCAAGTATAAGATAGTTGAAATTCTCAACTTGAAGATTGATTGGAGATGACAGAGTTGTTGGCTTCTATATCTGGTCTACTGATTAGGATATAAGGGGACCAATGAAAAAACCTTATGGCTATTAGCCACTGAGCTCAGCCATACAATGGAGTTAATCTCCAACTTCCATCTCCACTATCCATCCAAACCTGGCCCACATCCTGTGTGTTGATCTGGACAGCATTTTTATACAAAAAAAAACCTACAACAAAATGGAGGGCATACACAGGCTATGCTATCTCCCCTTCTATATCCTTCTCCACATCCTTTATCATGCTGCCCATCTTCCTTGTGCCCACCATCTCTGAGTCCCTCTCTGAGACCTCCCTCTCTAGCTTGGAGAGCTCCTCTCTCATCTCTGCCATGTTCTCTACATCAGCCTCATCCTTCTCTAACATCTCTGTGAGCTTGAGGTCAACAAGTTGCTAAACAGCAGTCACCAGATATATAATATGTTTGTTTTGTGATCTAATAGCTACTGCCAGATTCCACAGAGCATCAACCACCTCTGCACCAACCCTATCTCCCCTTACCTCCTCATTGGACTCTACAAAGCATATCTTCTTCTTTGGCCACTCTTGCTTGGGAACCCCCTTCACCTTGCACTTCCTTCACTTTAGTCCAGTCTGCCCACCCAGCATCTTGCAAGTCTGCCTGGCCTTCTAATAGACCAGGCAAGTAGTGGACTTGCCCATGTCAGACACACACTTCATGCCATGCTACATGCACTGCAGGCATGTGACACTCTTTTCTTTCACTACAGACAACAGTTGTTGTACATACACCTTCTTAGTCTGAGTGCATATCAGTTCCACCCCCATTCTGATGGCCTTACCACATACCTTCTACTTTACAGTCTCTTTCTCTGCCATCCGATATGCCACCTTCACTGCCACTGCCTCTGCCTTGTGACACTCCTTCTCAAGCCTCAGTTGCTTCTTCTCCACCCTCTTGTGTACCTTTATACATCACCTTTATTTGGCTGCCTTTACCTCAAAGAGCTTGTTAGAGTTGTCATTCCACTCTACAAGCTGCATGTTATTCTAGTTTTCGATGTCATTGAAATTTGTGGATATAATATTAAGAAGCAAAAGGGTAGAATATATCACACATGATTTATAGTTGCACCACATTTGGCACTCTAAACTAAACTTTAACTTGTGCCACAGTATCCTCAGACATTTAGGAGTTCAGGTCTAAGAGGAGGATACTGTCATATCCTGCACATTCAAGTCCAAGTCCACTCCTCCACTCCTCCTATGTATGATATCTTCTCTGTTCTCCTTATGTCTTTCCTTGTTCTCTTTAGATTACAATCTCAGCTTAGTACTACTTCTGAGCTGGTACCAGCATAGCTCCAGCTTTCTGTCTTCTTTTCTCTCCATCTTACTCATCAGCATAGCTACAGCTTCCACTTTCCTTCTTCTCCATCTTACCCAGGACTTACTCATCCATGGTAACTCCTTATCAATCTGTCTCCACTTCATAGTATATAAACTCTACTTAGCAGATATATACCTCAGTTCAAATATCAAATAGATTCAGCTTCTCTTCCAACCTCCACTTGAGTTCTAGGCTCTTCTTTGACCTTTCTACTCAACTTCATTGCTAGTCAACATTAAGTCTTGAACTCCATTCTGTAAATCCAGGACTGACTCCAACAAGGGTGCAGCACTTCACTTTGAGTCACTGAAGCTAAAGTTCTACTAGCCTCACCCAACTCCACACATAGTCTTAGAGTCAACCCTCAGAGCTGACCTAGTCTTAACACTATACTTCTCTAGTGCTTTCAGTATTACAATCCACTAAGATAACCCAAGAACTTACCAAGGGAAGACATGAATAGGATCTGTAGATGGTTAAGTGGAAACAACCTTGCATAACTCAAGCACACCAATACCTATGAGAAGGCACTCTATTATAGGGAAAATCTGCAAGAGGACAAACTAAGATTGCCCTCAGCCATCCAGACCTTTATATGTCTTGGCATATATACATCATGTAACCTAGACAACTACTCTAGTCACCAGGAACCCTAGATCCTTGTCAGCCATATAACACCCCCTCTTCATTCCTGGACTGTGCCTGCTGTAGTCTATCCACCATCTTATGCTCCATATCTCATAGATCAGGCATGCATCTTGCACCCAAGACTTTTATTTCCATACTGTCCACACCCCAGATCCCATCTTCTGGCAAGCTCTGCTGAAATTCATTGCAGGCAATTTGTAACCCTTTGCAGTTACACCCTTGTGACCATAACACTATCCCCTTCCTATGGATCAAACTCTGGATGATCCAAGACAAATCACCATTTGACATGCTAACATGCACATGCTGATCTTTCAAAGATAGCAGGTGATCCCACTTAGTGCCATTCATAGTTTTGTTTACTTCAGGAGGACTGCTATCCCCTATGGTTGACTGGTGGTGATTTGTTGTAGAGACTATCCCTTCTGGGCTGGAATGCAACACTTTCTAGACCCCACTCTTCCAGAGCATGGGACTAAGACAAAAAAAAGCTCTTCCATGGCCCCCTGAGCTTGCATGAAAATTCATCCTGTTTGTATAACAACATAACTATGCCTTGTGGCCATTGCTCATCAATTATACTGGCTTATGCAGTACTTCCTCCTTGTCTCCTATAGTTGTTCATGAGCACTTCCACTTATGCCTTGCACTTTGTGGCAATACTATGCTCCCCTTACCCTATGCTCATCCTCTCAAGCATCATTCCAACACTGGTCCTAATGGCAAAATAAGCACATCACCAATTGAAAAAGAAAAAAAAAATTCCATAGTTTTGCAGAGATTCACTTTATAATGTTGTGCCATCTTCACTTTTGATTTAATGTGTGGAGTGGTCAACCACTAGGTTTTGATTTCTTTTCTGGAAGCCCCTATAACTCCCAGTTCATTATGGCACTGAACAGTAGATGCTTGGATGTAGCTTTTTATAATGTCCCAAGTATGAGCCTGGATGCTCCTCCCATCTTGATGAAGGCTTGTCTGTCAGCTAAACTTCAACACTTTTAATCTTTAAAGAGGAGAGCATAAACTCCTCAACTTCCAACACCTATTACTTTGAGGCCTAGAGGAATCTATGCTATCAAACTTTGTTAAAGAACCCAAGTATGCACCTCTTAGAATGTGGCCCATAGGCTACTTCTATCCTTTGGGGCTAGGGTTCACCAAATGTCCATCTGCTCTGACTCATTGTTTGCTTGCATGGCACCATTATATAGACCCACTAGTCCTTCTAATCAGAACTACTTCAAGGGATCTGCAAGAAAGTATATGCTAGAAGTTGCATACTATGCATAATCTCACCCAAGGAGAGGTGAAATGAAAGAAGTGTGTGGAGGGGAATCCCATCTTTCAGAGTATCAATTTGGAGCTAAAACAAAACTTTACTCCTCCACTATGCATCCCCTTCATCAAAAGGTTAACTAGGGTTTATTAGTACCAGCTGGGGTCTTGACTGATCAACAGTCTGTCCTAATGTTACAACCCACTAAGACAACCTAAGGATTCACCAAGAAAAGACACACATAGGGTCTATAGATGGTTAAGCAGAGACAATCTTGCATAACTCAAGCACATCAATGCCTATGAGAAGGCACTCTATTATAGGGGAAACCCATAAGAGAACAGACTGAGGTTGCCCTCAGCTGTCCAGACCTTTATATATCTTGGTATATATATATCATGTGATCTAGGCAACTACTCTAGTCACTGGGAATCCTAGATTCTTGTTAGCCATATATACCCCCTCTTCATTCCTAGACTATGCCTGCTGTAGTCTATTCACTGTCTTACACCCCATGCCTCATGGATCAGATATGTATCTTGCATCCAAGACTCTCATTTCCATGCTGTCTGTTATAACCCCCTAAGAACAACCTAAGTCAACACCTAAAGGACAAGGAAAGACATATATAGGAGCCATGTAATATGTCAAGTGAGGACATCTTGAATTCAACATCACCACTAGTGCCTCTAGAGCATACTCATCTATGGGGGAAACTCACAGAAGAACAGGCTAAAATTTCCCTTAGCTATTCTGGCCTTATATACCTTGGTATATATACATCATGTGACCTAGGTAACACTAAGTCACTGATATCCTGTACCCTATTGTCATATGCATTACCCCCTTTCATCATGGATCTTACCTGAGCTGTGCCTCTTCCACTGTTCTGCACCTTATGCCTAAGCCTCATGGATCAGGCATACACTCAATGCCCAAGACCCTTATCTTTATGTGATCTGAGGCCCAGATCCCATCTTGCACTAACCACCAGTGGGATCCATTATAGTCTATTTATGAGCCATTATCCATTATACCCTTGTAGCCATAACACTATCCCCTCCTTATGAATTGAACTTTGGATGATCTAACTTGCATTCCCATGATAATGGCAAGTTTGCTGTGCCGATCTTCTGAGAATAGCAGCTAAGTCCTATGAGTTCCTTGATGCAGTTGTCCTATAGATACTTCATTATGAAGACTAACCCTTCTGGGCAGGAATACAACTCTTGTCTAGGCCCTACTTTTCTAGGGCATGGGACTAGAATAAAAAAAGTCCTTTTCACAGCCATTCAATAGCTCATATGAAAATTTGTCCCATTTGCATGACCAACAACTATACCATGTGGCCATCACTCATCAGTCATACTGGCTTATGCAGTACTCCTTTCTCATCTCCTATAGTCATAACCCCTTTTATAGAACTTTTGCAGTCATCTGTCAAATATGTGCCCTTCATACTCCCTATACTCCTGCACCCAGCACTGGTCCCACAGTGCAAACCTCTTCAGCAAAGGGAGTGAAAGAAGCCAACAATGGAAAACAAAAATTCCCCAAAAAATGCTTGCAAGGATTAAAAAAGCTACACTACCTTCGCTTTTCTTCTTGGTATGGGGAGTGGTCAACCCCAGATTTTGGTTTCTGTTCTGGAAGCCCCTATACTCCTAGTGATTGCATATGCTGAACACTAGCCCTTGGATACTAAAGTCCTATATACTCCTACTTACCCTCCTCTTCAAAGGTCTGTTGGTCAACTTGCTTCACTTTACTTCTTTAAAGTGAAGAGTAGTAACTCCACAACTTTGACCACCTTCTAGGAAAGCCTGAGGATGCTTCTACTAGTGAACTTCTTCTTATAAGGGCCTGAGAACTCCCTTCTTAGAATGTGGCCTCTGATAGATGCTTCTCCTCATGAGAGATGCAGGATACTACCATTTATCAGGCTCTACTTCATAGTTTGCTTTTGAGCAAACTATGACAAGCTGGCTCTAGCCCTTCTTGATGAAATAAGGATACCAGATCTGCTGAAAAGTACACAATGCTGAGTGTGCACTAGACATAACCTCACTGGTCCTTGGCCAGGGTGAAATGAAATGATGGAGTGGACTGCCTCTTATATACCAGCAATCTGTCCAGAGCTAAAAGAAAACTCCTTTACTCTGCTATATGTCCTCTTCATTAAGAGGTCTACTGTGCTTGTATAGCAGGGGTCTTGGCTAATCGATAGCCTGTTCTTATATTACAACCCCCTAAGAACAATTCAAGTCAACACCTAAAAAACAAGGAAAGACACATATAGAAGCCATGTAATATGTCAAGTGAGGACATCTTGAACCCAACATTACCACTAGTGCTTCTAGAGCATACTTATCTATGGAAGGAACTCACAGAAGAACAGGCTAAGGTTTCTCTTAGCTATCCTGGCCTTATATACCTTGGCATATATACATTATGTAATCTAGGTAACACTATAAGTCACTGGTACCCTATACCCTATTGTCACATGCATTGCCCCCCTTCATTATGGATCTTATTTGAGCTGTGCCTCTTCCACCATTCTGTGCCTTACACCCAAGCCTCATGGATCAGGCATGCACTCAGTGCCAAGACCCTCATCTCTATGTGATCCAAAACCCAGATCCCATCTTGCACTGACTACTGGCAGGATCCATTGTGGCCTATTTGTGAGCCATTATCCATTATACTCTTGTGGCCATAACACTGTCTGCACTCCAGATCTCATCTTCTGGCAAGCTCTACTGAGATCCATTGTGGGCGATTTGTAATCCTTTGCAGTTATACCCTTGTGGCCATAATATTCAGAGCCAGCATCCAGTTTTCCCTCTCTGATCTCTCTTGTCAAATACTCTTGATTTTTCACTGATACAGTTTCCATACTTTCATCTTCTCAATCCCTATATATTCTTGCTCAGATGGAACCCAAGTAAAGGTCTCTCATAATTGAGGACTATCCACCAGACTAACTTCAGCTCTTTGGGCCAAAGCTATTTTGCTGAGTCCAGATTTAAAGCATTGGCTTACTTCCATATAAAGCAAACACTAGGCACAAAGTCTGGAGGGTTGGTAGGCAATGGAACAAGACCAGCAAGAGGGTCATCGGGTAGTCATCATAGCACCTGATATTCTTCATCAAGAAGTGCCACTATTGGATGAACCTTCTTGGTGACTGGCTTGTAGACAAAGCAGTGCCAAGAGGTGTCAAAGGATAAGACTAAGTTGAAGGCAAGGACTTGAGAACTGGTGAGTGAGGACTGAGTGGAGGAAAGAAATGGGTATATGGAAGACTGGAGTAGAACAGAAGCGGAGCTAGAGGAGGAGGGTATAATGATAGTAGAATGCATGGAAGACCAGCATAGGGCCAGAGATGGGATATTAGGACTAGATAGAGATGGAGCAGCTATAGAAGAATGCTTGATGCACATGATAGTATCAAAGGCTACTTGTAGATTATGGGACTCTTCCCTATCTCTTGGTGGATTATCAATTTCTAAAAACCCCATTCAATATGGGTGGAACAGAAGAGACTATGCTTGCAGTGCAGGCATCCCATGAGCCAGGGGCAAGTAGCCAGTTTATATTCTTTGTCTGTATTAGGGTCTCAGAGGGTGATGGTTTGGCTTTTATCAGGGAAGTTGTTGATAGATGTGCTCATAAGATAATGAAAAGGTCAACTGAGGAGTAGATCAAAGTTGGCCCAAGGGACCACTTGGATCTGTAAGTAGATTTCACCAGCACTGAGGTCCAATCAAAGGTTCTCAACCACCCTGATGGTAGACTCAAGGCTGGTATTGGCATTGAATATGGTCATATGGTGGTTGGACCTTATAGATAGATTGAGCGATTCCCAAATCTATTTGGGTATGGCAATAATCTCAGACCCTATGTTCAAGACTGTAGTAAGAGTGTGGTCAGTGTCTGCTACTTTCACTTCTAGTAATCATAGGAGCAGGTTATAATGTCCAACAATGAGTCCTTCATTATTCCAATTGACTTGATTACTGAACTCATGTCGCACAGTGGTAGGATTGCAACCAGCAAGTTTGTTGACCTGTACAATATTAGCAGTGGTAGCTGGAACATGCTTGATGGTAGAAGCATCATGGAACTGCTTGTGCATATCCAGCGCCATAGAGAGGAGGTCTTTCACAAAGACTAGGACTATGGTCTTGAGGACTTGGTCCAGAACCTGCTTGGGCATGGTCTCATCCTTCAAGGGGAAAAAGTATCTAAATTGGCTAGAAGGGACAACAGGAGTGTTAGTGGATTCAGAATGAAATGGTTGTTTAGATTTGGGGGCTGAAGATGAAGAAGAGGAGACTGGAGGTGGCACAATCTCAGTGATTCTTGATGGACTGGTGGTCAAGACATTGGCTGCCCCCACCAATGGCAAGAAGACCTCTCTGGCTACCTTAGCCAGTCTGGGACCAGAATGGTCAGCATTACAAGTTGGGACTTCAACTCCATTAAAGTGGACTTGTCTCACTTTCTCCTTTGCCTTCTTGGCTCAGAAGTTAGTGAGAGCATGGGCCATATAAGCCTTTAGCTTTGCATCTGTCTCAAAGTCTGAGCCTGGATCCCAGGTCTCAGATGGAGACAAGAAGACTGAAGGCTCTATGTCTAGAATGGCATCAGTTTTGGAATCATGGAGTGATAGAATGCTGGTAGTAACTGCAGCAGGTGTAGATATAGGCATCTGGGTTGCAAGATGATTCAAACAACCCTTGAGATCTTGCACACCAGTGACATGTGGGATATGCTTCCCATCAGAAAGATATATCCAGCCATTAGTGCCTTGGGTTGCTCTGCCACCTCTAGCATATATATCTATCTATAGACAGCTACCTATGAAATGGTTAGAGTCATCACAGAATATGCAACTCTGAGGAGTTTAGTTTTGTATAGCTATCTACTTCTGCTTGACCACTGAAGTTGATGCAGGTGCCAGTGGGGCAGGCATAGCCTATGCAGAGTAGTAAGAAGATAAAGAAGGTGTGCCCATCTGTCCAGAGGATGAGAGTGGATGAAGCACTAAGCCCAAAACAAAAAACTTGGCTATGTCACATGCATCCTTTCAATTATATGAATTGGAAGAATGATGGTCCAGTTTCTTAAACAGTAGGTGTTACCAGATCTGAACCTCTAGGTTAGCTGGAAGACCAGCCATGAAGAGGGCATCTTGATCCAAGTCTAAGAGCTTCTTTGCATTAACCAAGAGGGTTGCTATCTTCTAGAACTTGTATAGGTAGGTACTCAAGTCTTATAAGGAGCACATAGGTTTTGTTCACTGCTTCTGAATAAGATACTGGATGTCAGCATGACTATACTAGTTAATTGGGTCACAACCAGAGTAGAGCTTCTTTACAGCATTGACAAAGGTTGCCCAGATGGGAGGGTTGATGGTCACCTCATTGAGAAGCTTCCAACTATCAGCTTTCTCAGTATTAGCATACTGAATGGCTGCTTTAATGGTATCCTCTGCATTGAGACCAGCTTGCCTGGAAAGTATTTCCATTTCCTTAAGAAAGTCTGGTACCCTGTCTATTACAAAGTTTGAGGCTTTAGATAAGCTCTGTAGCAGCATGAGAAAGGCTGGGTTTGCCATTGGGACCAGTGAAGGAGATATAAGAGCAGATAAAGATGGTGTAGGCAGAGCTGGACATAATCCAAGTGGGACAATGGGTAAGACAGATGGGCTAGATATTCCTGTAGTGAAGCTAGATGGCAGGTGGAGTAGGTGGAAGGATGTTTCAGATGGTTCAAGAAGACCATTAAGGGATAGGGATAAGGAGGAGCTAGAAGAGAAGCACAAGGGCCAAGGGGATGATTCCCTGCTGAGAGGTGTTGGATCAAAAGGAAGAGAAGGTTCTCCCCTTTGCCTTGGGGGTGTAGATTCTATAAAAGTACTAGGGATAAGGACATCAAGGTCCCTGTCACTGGCTAAGTTGTCTTTGAGGGTTATAGGTCTTGAAACCTGACTATTACTAACAGATGACAGGTCTGTCTAATCCACCTATTCCAAGTAGTCAGGAGGAGTGTTTGGCAGAGTGGTAAGTTCACTGTCAACATCAATCACACCTGTGACACTTAGATGCAGGTGTCATTGGTTGTCAAGGGAGACCAAATGAAACAAGTTCAAATCTTCTCTGATTTGCAAATTATGAAAATAGTCAAGTAAGTTTTCCAGCTTCTGGTGCTGGGTCATAGGTCAGAGGCTTCATTGTCTGGAACCCCTTTGTGAGTCCCTCACAGTGGGCTCCAGTTGAAGAACTCTAAGTCCTACTAAAAGCATCTAGAAGGTCTTTCTACAGATCCTAGAGGTGTGTGTGTTGGAAAGAGCAATGTGTTCACCCCAATAGGGACTCAAAAGTAAGGGGAGTAGAACAAGAGAAGTCTGCAAGCTGAGGGCCAGCCAGAGAAATGCTGGAAAGGGGTCTAGTGCATAAGACCAGAGGTCTGGTCAGTTGTTACAAGGTTGGCAGACAGTAAGCTATACATTGAGCAGTAGAATATGAGTAGAACAGTGATGATAGCAGTAACAGTAGCAGTGGATGGTCAGTATGCAGTCAAATGATGGTGAGAAAACAGAAGCTGACTTTCCTCATCTCGCTACACCAGATTTATAGTTCCAGACATACCTGAGACTTTGTATATGAAATTGGAAAGTCAGTAACAATTTCATGTGAGACTATATGTCCACATGTAAGTTCAAAATCAAATGGTAAGTAGTGTTGACAGTCTGGTCTATAAGACTGAAGTCCAAGACCAACTGTATAGTCCAATGTAAACACAAGTTCAGATTGATCTATATATAGGGTGATGGGAAGATATAAAGGACTGTAAAGGCTAAGAATAAATGACAAAAACATGGAACATAAGAGAATGTAACTGTAGAGATACACCAGTCTCTATATCTGTGGGAACTTTGCTACTGACTGCCCCTAGTCAGATTAAGTGGCTGTATGTGTGATGTGGTGTGGAGTTCAAAATGAGTGAATAGTTGTGACTCGCCAATTTGTTTTGCTAAGATACACACTCTCTCCCTATCACCACCACCATATCGTTATGGAAAGCTGAATCACCCATAGCTGCCAACTCATCAATGCTAGAGCCATGCACCACCACCAGCTCAAGGACTAATGGGCAGTGGCCATGACAAAATTGAATACTGAGTCACAGGTATGGTCTGGGAATGCAAGCAATCTGCGGGAGGAGTAGAACGAATGGGTTGTGTGATTCCAGACTGCTCTAGTAAGTACTTGTTCTTACTAGAGGAAGGAACAGACTGATACAACCCTAAATCAGAGAGCACTCACTTGAGGGTAAGTCTTGTGTTCATAGGTCGCGATGGGTGAGAATGAAGTAAGGAGCTTGTGGTGGTGCCTATGTTATCTCTTGCTGAGACTAGCTAGTAGAGGGGAGAACACCAAGAGAACAAGCTGAGGGGCCTTAGCATTGCTCCCTGGGGTATATATACTATTCTACTGTATAGCCACCTGGGCACGGACCATCTGTCTAAGTATGGTAAATGTCCTGCTATGGTCAAACCCTTAACCCTTATCAATGCCTCATGGCGATGGTGATCAGCAATCCTGTGCTGCCACAGCGGAGATTAACTGCCACCTCCTGTGTGGCGTCTTCCATCAAATGGAAGAGAAGAGAAGCATCCGGAAAGATCTGGATAAGCGGAAATTAAAGGGCGCTGGGTTAGGGCGCAAATGAAGAGCAGAAATGAAAATAAACCCAAACAGGAAACTAGTTCCCACGCATTAGGAGCGCAATAGATTCCAGAACCTACTGCCAAGGGCAACAGGTGACGGCAAAGGCCGTATTTTGTTACCTGTGCTCTGTCTAGGTGGTCTTTGGACTCTTTAATACCTAGCGTCTCCTGGCGTCATCATGTGACTGATCACGTGGATTGTGAATGAAGTAAACGTGTCCAGGCGCGAAGAGAGAAGAGAAAAGAAAGAAAATAAATATACCCGTAGTGCGATGTGACCGTAACACAGGCTAAGAGGCACCATAGGAAGAGTGGGACACTGTGACCACTACTGTGGCCGACATCATGCTTAATGTCAGCCTTCCCAACGAGGTCACCAAGCATCTGTAGGTCACAAAGTAGAAGGCCTATGAGTGGACCCACCATATTGATCTGTCCATGACTCTAGTGAAGGAAGGAGGGGACATGCAAGTTGAGGTCAAGGAGGAGCTGGAGGTACAGGAGGTAGCAGGTTGTGAGGGGATAGAGGGGACATAGGGGCCTGGGACAGCATTGGACACAATGTCTGTCACATCATCTGGGCTAAAGATATGAGGTCACTGGATTGCATGTTAGCACAGCTAATCTGATAACAGTGGGGGTGTGAAGATAAGGCAGAGGAGAAGGATACCACTGAAGAACTCCAAGCCCTGCTAAAAGCACCTAAAAGGTCTTTCCACAGATCCTAGGGGTGTGTGTATATTGGGAAGAGCAATGTGTTCACCCCAATAGGGACTCAAAGGTAAGGGGAGTAGAACAAGAGAAGTCCATAAGCTGGGGGCCAGCCAGAGGAGCACTGGAAAGAGGTCTAGTGTATAAAACCAGAGGTCTGGTTAGTCATTACAAGGTCAGTGGACAGTAAGGTATGTATTGAGTGGTAGAACATGAGTAGAATGGTAACAGTAGCAGTAATGGTAGCAGTGGACAGTTTGTATGTAGTTAGATAATGGTGAGCAAATGGGAGCTGACCTTCCTCCCCTCACTACACCAGGTTTATAGTTCCAGACATACCTGAGACTCTGTATATGAAATTGGAAAGTCAGTAACAATTCCATATAAGACTATACATCCACATGTAAGTCCAAAATCAAATGGTAAGTAGTGTTGACAGTCCAGTCTATGAGACCAAAGTCCAAGATCAACTGTGTAGTCTGATGTAAACCCAAGTCTGGATTGGTCTACATATAGAGTAATGGAAAGATATAAAGGACTGTAAAGGCTAAGAACAGATAACAAAAACATGGAAAATAAGGGAATGTATCTGTAGAGACATACTGGTCTCTATATCTATAGGGACTTTGCTACTGACTGCCCCCAGTCAGACCAAGCAGCTATGTGCATAACATGGTGTGAAGTTTGAAATAAGTGAATAGTTGCAACTTGCCAATTTGTTTCACTAAGATACACACACTCTCTCTATTACCACCACCACATTATCATGAAAAGTTAAATCGCCCATAGCCACCAACTTGCCAATACCAAAGCCATGCACTGCTACTAGCTCAAGGACCAATGGGCACCAGCCATGACAAAATTAGACACTGAGTCACAGGTGTGGTCTGGAAATGCAAACAACCTGCAGAAGAAGCAGGACAAATGAGTTGCACAGTTCCAGACCACTCTGGTAAGTACTTGTTCTTACTAGAGAAAGGGACAGGCTGAGGGGCACCATAGAAAGAGTGGGATGTCACAACCACCACTGCAGCCAACTTCATGCTTGATGTCAGCCTCCCCAATGAGGTCACCAAGCATCTGTGGGTTATGGGATAGAAGGCCTACAAGTGGATCCACCATATTGATCTATTCATGGCTCCAGTGGAGGGAGGAGGGGGCACATAAGTCAAGATTAAGGAGGTGCTAGAGGCATAGGAGACAGCAGGTTATGAGAGGATACAGGGGACACAGAGGTCTGGGACAGCATTAGATGTGATGTCTGTCATATCATCCAGACTAAAGATATGAGGTCACTGGATCGTGTGTTGGTACAGCTAACCTAATAGCAGTGGGGGCACAAAGATGAGGCAGAGGAGGAGGATACCACTATGGGAAAGAAGACCAGGATGACCCCATCCTTATGGCCAGTCTGAAAAGAGCAGGAGATATGGACCACCTGCAACCAGTGCATCTGAGCAGGCCAGAAATGCAGTAAGGGACCCGGTGCTGCGTGCCAACCATGCTACATGCACTGGGTCAAGTATACCCTATCTGTGGGGCAATCTACATCCAGAAAGCAGCCAGCAGTGAAGGTGAAAGGTGAGTAGGAGTCTAGTAGCACATCTGAGGAACTGACAACCCCTTGCAGCTCCCCCTGCCCCAAAGAGGGTCATCTAGGCCCACATAAAGGCCAGACTGAGCCAGTGGGCCACCACCCCCATCTTCATTGATGAGACGAAGGAAGAGGTGGAGGAAGATGAAGTACCAATCCCAGTCAAGGGTAAGGGTAAGGCCAAGCTGACAGCAGAGTGCACTGCCCCTCCCAAGGTCAGAGGGCAGGTCAGATGCATCAAGGGTCTACTGTGGCAGGCCAATGCACTGCAGGCCCATCTTTTCCAGATCTGGGCAAATACCAAGATGCTGAAAGTAGAGAAGAATGAAACGCTGTCTGTGCTGTCCACTTTTATCAGTAAGCTGAGTGCAATCCTAGATCTATAGTAGATATCACCCCTCCTGTAATTAGCATCTTCACCTTTATATAAAGGAATGACCTCTCTTCACTTGAAGTCTAAAAATCAAAGTAAGGTCTAAAAATCTAAAGGGAAGTAAAAGGAAAGAAATGAATAAGTCCTGTGTCTATGAGTGGCAGGCTTAGGTAGCATGCAAGGTACCACTTGACTTTGCTTCGTTGAGCATCTTTCTTCATCTATGCATACTGGTCAGATCAGGTATTGTGCTTTGGCATGAGGTACCACTCGACTCATCTTCATTGGTCATCTACCTTCATCTATACCTGTTAGTTTTATCAGGTATTGGTTCAGTCCACAGTAACAAAAGGGCACAGTGTCTCAGTTGCACAAATAAAGGGCAGAATACATCTTTGAAGTCACAGAGAGATACAGAAAAGGAGAAACAAACTTTGTTGTCTTTTTATATTTTGTATTTTTCATGGTTTTATCTTTTGTTTTTGGTATTTTATAAGATAAAGTGAGAGACAGTATATGGAGAGAGAAGAAAGAGTGTCTGTTGTTTAGGTTTTTAGCTTTTTGATATATATCATAGAGCACCAGTCGAAGCCTAGGATAAATAGAGAGCAAAAGAAACAAAGAGTATAGAGAGTAAGACTGAGGTCAAAAGATCTGATTGTCAGAGTCTGACTCACCATTGTCAGTCTCTGGAGTATCTTTCTTTGCCAGTCTGTCTAGGCTTTCATCATCAAGACCAGTGAGGTCAGCAACAGGGATAGGGGAGCTAAGGTGAGGATAGTAAGGGATTATATGGAACACTACATAGCACAGTCTGGAAACCAAGCCATTCAACTCTGCCAATAGATATGACCCTCTAGTAGTCCAGCAAAGGACTACTATAGGTCCAATGTACCTAGGCTTCATCTTCCAGTTTAGTTCCTTCTCAATACATATATTGTGCATGAGAACCAGACTTTCAGAGTGGATATTGAAGTCCTATTTTTGA
The DNA here is from genome assembly GCA_038094635.1 of Tylopilus cervinicoccineus. Lineage (NCBI taxonomy): Eukaryota > Fungi > Basidiomycota > Agaricomycetes > Boletales > Boletaceae > Tylopilus > Tylopilus cervinicoccineus. The sequence goes on from JBBPUK010000078.1 coordinate 55,355, forward strand.
ACACAGCCTCAAAATGCTTAATCAACTCAAAACAGACTTTGGCTACCCATTCCTGAATCATCTCCAGGTCCTCCTAATGCTTTTGAAGCTGTCAAGCTTGCCAAGCAATCAGATCAGACTAGGTTAGCTGCTTGGTTTCTGTGAGAGGGACAAGAAAGGTAGCTTCAGTGAAGTCAAATGGGAAGAGGGGCTCAATGCTATGAGCCATAAAATAAGGAGAAAGACCTGTTGAGCAGGCAATAGTAACATGCTTGGCTCAAAAGATCAAGTGAGCAGTTGCATGCCAGTGCAACTCTCCCTTAGGGGAACTTTTAACGATGGACTCCTGAACATCAAGATGATGCCATTCAACCACCCTATTTGCCTGGAAGTTGTATGGGAATATGCAGATGTGGTGGATGCCATACTGGTTGGCAAGGATCTCTAAAGATTAAAGAAAGGCAGGGCTATTGTCAGTAACAATCTTAGAGATAGGACCCCAATGATAGAGGAGATCTTCAAAAATAAAGGCAGCCAGGACTGATCCTTTCTTGGATCTGAGCATATGCCATTCTAGGGGCAGTAATAGTGCAGTATGCCTGTACAATGTAGTGATATCTACCAGAGCAGGGCATCAGCATAATGTCAATATAAACTTTACAAAAGAGACTGCTGACCATGGAGATGGTCAGAAGTATGTGAAAATAGGCAGTTTGCCAGATCTGACACTCATGACAGATCCATATAATGTCTTCAACCAACATAGGCCACCAGAAGCAAAGAAGTAGGCAGGTCCAGACCATAAAGACACCCTTGTACCCAAGATCATCGTAAGTCTCCTTAATTAGTCTGAATCTCCAGTCTTTGGGTATGACAAGCTGATGATGCCCATGAGGCTCTCTATGCCAGAGGCAGTCATAGAGAATGAAAAAGCAAGTGATCAAAGTCACAAATGTATGAAACTCTGCATTGGAGAGATGGGCAGGCCAAACACAGATTAGCAGAAAGGAGTGGATGAGGTTGACACATGCCTCTTTTTCTATGGCCTTCAGAGATCAAGGAATGAAAGGAGGGTCTGGGATGGAGTTTTCAGATGAAGAGGTGAAGAAGACTAATGTGTAGACAAGCAGAGAATGAGGAGGGTTAGATGATAATGAGAGAAGACAATAGTCTGTGGAGGTAGAGACACCAGAGTACTACAGAGGTGGAGTGCAGCCCATGGAGAGCTGGGAACTAGGGGCTGTGGAGGACAGAAGATGGTCCATAGAGGAGTGAAGGTCATAGTATATAGGGAGAGTAGGAATGTAGTTATTGGCAGAGGGCATGGACAGGGAGAGTGATCAGTTATTCAGAAGGATGACAGCAAACAAGTATATATTATCCAACCAGTTCTCAATGTTTCCGTCCTCTGGAGGATCTTTGTCAGATGAAGGATGCCAAGATAGACCATCTGGACCTGCATGGTGTTTGGCCAGAATATGGCAGAGGTCAAAGTAAAAAAGGAGGATGCCTGTGATCCATTGGTTGATGATTGCATTAGGTGGTAGGTCAGGGTTGTTGATCATTCTCTTGACATACTTGGCATCCATCTCTACAACAAGATTAGTGACTCCAAAGATGAAAACTTAGACTGAGTGGAGTGTCCAAAACAGGCCATATAACTCCAGCTTAATCTGAGAGTATCAACTCTTGACTAGAGTAAGAGATATGGATCCAAAATGGTTAGGGTAGTGCTTCCCATCATTGCCCTCTTGTGACAAGATAAAATCAACAGCAATGACTGAGGTGTCAACTGTGAGGACCACCTCCCAGCTGGACTCATAGTCCAGATACTAGAGCATGGGGGACTTCATGATCTCATCCTTAAGATAAGCCATGGCTTTGCACTGGTCATCACCTTAATGAAAAGAGATATCCTTCCTGGTCAACTAGACCAGTGGGTGGGCTATAGAAGCAAAATTATGAATGAAAATACAAACAATACCACAGGTCCCTAAGAACCCATGGACTTGGGTGAGGTTCTCACATATGGACCAGTCCTATATCTTCTGTACCTTAGCCTCATGTGAAACTCATCCCTTGGCCATGCATTTATAACTAATGATTGTAGCATCAGGCACAGTGAGAATAAACTTTTTAGCAGATATAGTCACATTGACATTCTGCAGGTGCTATAGAATGCAATGAACAACAACAAGATGATTCCAAATAAACTTTCAAATCCCCTAGTTTTTGGGGATTATCTTATAGGACCTATCTGGTCTTTGGTACCAAGTCTGCTCAGACTTCATCAGAAGGTCACCTACAAATGGCATGATGTGATGGGGAATCTCGTCCTGTAAAATGAAAGCCATATTGGCTTGGTAGATCTGGACCATGTTAGTATGGCCCATAGAAAGAGTGGTAAGATGATGAGGACCCAGAGGACTATTAAAGGTGATCATGTCCCTGAAGTCCACATAAAGTGGCCTCTGGTCATAACCTACAAACAAGTCCATCATTCCATAGACTGCATATCTGCCAAAGGATTCAGCTAGGTGCTCTATGAATGGTGGGACTGAAGAGTCCCAGATGGTGACAGCATTAAGTGGCTGTAGGTCATGCACTAGGCAGAGTGTCTGGCCATCCTGCTTGAGCACACAGAACCAATGAGACCAGTATGCTGTGGTGGACAGTTTATACACTCCCAAAGCTATGTGGTCTTTGATAATCTGTATTGCCTGCTTCTAAGCCTTTGGGGGAATGGGAATATTGCAAAGAATTCACAGAGTGTGGGGTATGGTCAGTATTTTGACTGGGGGAAAGTATCACTCATTAAGTTGACCTTGCTTGGATGGAACCCAAGTAAAGGCCTTCTCATGATTGAGGACTATTCACCAGACTAACTTCAGCTCTTCAGGCTAAAGCCATTTCACTAGGTTCAGATCTAAAGTATCAGCTCACTTCTATGTAAAGCAAATATCAGGCATGAAGTCTGGAGAGTTGGTAGGCAATGGAACAAGACCAGCAATAGGGTCACCAGATAGTTGTTGTAGCATCTGATACTCTTCATCAAGAGGCACCATTACTGGACAAACCTTCTTGATAACTGGCTTGTGGGCAAAGCAGTGCCAAGAGGTGTTGAAGGGTAAGATCAAGTTGAAGGCAAGGACTTGAGAACTGGTGAGAGAGCACTGAGTAGAGGAAAGGAAAGAGTATATGGAAGACTGGAGTGAAATAGAAGCAGAGCTAGAGGAGGAGGATATAATGATAGTAAAGTGCATGGGAGACTGGCATGGGGCCAGAAATAGAACATCAGGACTAGATAGAGATGGAGTGGCTACAGAAGGATGCTTGATGCACATGATAGTGCCAAAGGCTACTTATAGATTATGGGACTCTCCCCTACCTCTCAGTGGATTATCAATTCCTAAAAACCCCATTTAACATGGGCAGAACAGAAGAGACCATGCTTGCAATATAGGCATCCCATAAGCCAGGGGCAAGTAGCCAGTTTATATTCTTTGCCTATATTAGGATCTCGGAGGGTGATAGTTTGGCTCCTATTAGGAAAGTCATTGGTAGACATGCTCATAAGACAATAGAAAGGTCAACTGAGGAGCAGATCAAAGTTGGCCTAAGGGATCACTTGGATCTATAAGCAGATTTTGCCAGCACCAAGGTCCAATCAAAGGTTCTCGACCACCCTGATGGTAGACTTGAGGCTGGTGTTGCCATTGGACATGGTCATATGGTGGTTGGACCTTATGGGCAGGTTGAGTGATTTCCAAACCCATTTGAGCATGGCAATAATCTTGGACCCTGTATCTAAGACCATGGTAAGGGTGCAGTCGGTGTCCACTACTTTCACTTCTAGTGATCATAGGGGCAGGTTATAATGTCCAATGATGAGTCCTTCATCATTCCAGTTGACTTAATCACTGAACTCATATTGTACAGTGGCAGAATTGCAACCAGTGAGTTAGTTGATCTATACAATATTAGTAGTGGTAGCTGGAACATGCTTGGTGGTAGAAGCATTACGGAACTGCTTGCACATGTCCGGTGCCATAGAGAGGAGGTCTTTCACAGAGATCAGAACTATAGTCTTAAGAACCTGGTTCAGAACCTACTTGGATGTAGTCTTGTCCTCCAAGAGGAAGGAGAATCTAAATTGGCTAGAAGGGACAACAGGAGTGTTAGTGGGTTCAGAACAAAATGGTTGTTTAGGTTTGAGGGCTAAAGATAAAAAAGAGGAGACTGGAGGTGGCATAATCTCAGTGACCCTCGATGGACTGGTGATTAAGGCATTGGCTGCCCCCACCAATGGCAAGGAGACCTCTCTGACTACCTTAGCCAGTCTGGGATTGAAATAGTTGGCATTACAAGTCGGGACTTTAACTCCCTTGAAGCAGACTTGTCTTGCTTTCTCCTTTGCCTTCTCAGCTTGGAAGTTAGCAAGAGCATGGGCCATATAAGCCTTTAGCTCTACATCTATCTTAGAGTCTGAGCCTGGGTTCCAGGTCTCAGATGGAGACAAGAAGACCAAAGGCTCTATATTTAGAACAGTGTCAGTTTTGGAACCATAGAGTGATAGAATGCCAATAGTAACTGCAGCAGGTGCGGATGCAGGCATCTGGATTGCAAGATGGTCCAGACAACCCTTGAGACCTCACACATCAGCAATGCATAGGATACACTTCCTGTCAGGAAGGTATATCTAGCCATTAGTGCCTTGGGCCACTTTGCCACCTCTAACATATATATCTACCTGTGGACAGCTATCCATGAAATGGTTAGAATTGTCACAGAATGTGCAACTCCAAGGAGTTTGGTTTTGCATGGCTACCTGCTTCTGCTTGACCATTGGAGTTGATGCAGGTGCTGGTGGGGCAGGCATAGCCCATGCAGGGTAGTAAGAAGATAAAGAAGATGTGCTTGTCTGTCCAGAGAATGAGAGTGGATGAAGTGCTGAGCCCAAGATAAGAAACTCGGCTGCATTGTATGCATCCTTCAAATCATATGGGTTGAAAGAATGATGGTCTGGTTTCTTAAATAGTAGACATTGCCAGACCTAGATCTCTAGATTGGCTAGAAGACTGGCCACAAAAAGGGCATCTTAGTCCAAGTTCAAGAGCTTCTTCACATTGACCAAGAGGGTTGCTATCTTCCAGAACTTGCATAGGTAGGTGCTCAAGTCTTATAAGGAGTGCATAGGTTTTGTTTGCTGTTTCTGAATGAGGTACTGGATATTAGCACAACTATACTGGTTAATTGGGTCACAATCAGAGTAGAGCTTCTTTACAGCATTGACAAAGGTTGCCCAGATGGAAGGGTTGGCAGTCACCTCTTCAAGAAGCTTCCAACTGTCAGCTTCCTTAGTATCAGCATACTGAATGGCTGCTTTAATGGTATTCTCTGCATTGAGACCAGCTTGCCTGGAATGTGTTTTCACTTCCTCAAGGAAGTCTGGTACCCTGTCTATCACAAAGTTCAGAGCTTTAGATGAGCCCTGGAGTGGTATGAGAAAGGCTGAGTTTGCCATTGGGACTGGTGCAGAAGGTATAAGAGCCTGCAAAGGTGGTGTAGGTGGAGCAGGACATAATCTGAGTGGGATGACAGGTAAGGCAGATGGGCTAGGTATTCCTGCAGTGAAGCTAGGTGGTAGGTGGAGTAGGCAGAAGGATTTTTCAGATGGTTCAAGAAGACTATTAAGGGATAGGAATGAGGAGGAGCTAGAAAAGGAGTGCAAGGATCAAGAAGATGATTCCCTACTGAGAAGTGTTGAATCCAAAGGAAGAGAAGGTTCCCCCCTTTGCCTTGGGGGTGTAGATTCTATAAAAGTACCAGGGATAAGGATGTCAAAGTTCCTGTCACTGGCTAAGTTATCTTTGGGGGTTATAGGTCTTGAAACCTGACTATCACTGATAGGTGACAGGTCTGTCTGATCCACCTATTCCAAGTAGTCAGGAGGAGTGTTTGGCAGAGTGGTAAGTTCACTGTCAACATCAGTTACACCTGTGACACTTAGATGCAGATATCATTGATTGTTAGGGGAGACCAAATGAAACAAGTCCAAATCTTTCCTGATTTGCAAATTATAGAAATAGTTGAGTAAATTTTCCAGCTTCTGGCACTGGGCCATAGGTCAGAGGCTTTGTTGTCTGGAACCCCTTTGTAAGTCCCTTGCAGTGGGCTCCAGTTGAAGAACTCCAAGCTCTGCTAAAAGCACCTAGAAGGTCTTCTCACAGGTCCTAGGAGTGTGTGTGTATTGGGGAGAGTGATGTGTTTAGCCCAATAGGGACTTAAAGATAAGGGGAGTAGAATGAGAGAAGTTCACAAGCTGGGGGCCAGTCAGAGGAGCACTAGAAAGAGGCCTAGTGCATAAGACTGGAGATCTGGTCAGTCATTATGAGATTGATGGGTAGTAAAATATGTGCTGAGCAGTAGAACACAAGCAGAATGGTGATGGTAGCAGTAATAGTAGTGGTGGATGGTCTATATGTAGTCAGATGATGGTGAGCAAATGGAAGCTGACCTTCCTTCTCTCACTACACCAGATTTATAGTCCCAGATATACCTGAGACTCTATATACAAAATTAGAAAGTCAGTAACAATTCCATATGAGATTATATGTCCACATATAAGTTCAAAATCAAATGGTAAGTAGTGTTAATGGTCCAGTCTATGAGACTAAAGTCTAAGACCAACTGTGTAGTCTAATATAAACCCAAGTCCAGGTTAGTCTACATATAGGGTGATGAGAAGATATAAAGGACTGTAAAGGCTAAGAACAAATGACAAAAACATGGAAAATAAGGGAATATAATTGTAGAAACACATCAGTCTCTACACTGCCATGGGGAAGAAGACCAGGATGACCCTGTCCTTGCAGCTGGTCTAGGGAGAGCAGGAGGTGTGGACCACCTGTAACCAGTATATTCAGGTGGGCCAGCAATGCAGTAAGAGATCTAGTGCTGCATGCCAACCATGCTATATGCACTGGGTCAAGTATTCTCTATTAGTAGGATGGTTTATGTCCAGGAAGCAACCAGCTGGGCCAGTGAAAGGTAAGTAAGGGCTAGGCTGCATATGAGAAGGGCTAAACTTCCTTTATAGCCACCCCTGCTGTGAAAAAGGTGGTCTGGAGTCAGACAAAGTCCAGACCCAGTAAGTGGGCTGCCATGCCTATCTTGATCAAGAACACAGAGGATAAAGCACCAATGCTGGTCAAGAGCAAGAGAAAGGGCAAGGCGAAGACCAAATACATCATGCCTCCCAAGCCCAGGGAATGCATTGGGCGCATTGAGAGTCTGCTATGGTGGGCCAACGTCCTGCAAGCCTAGCTGTTCCAGATATGCACAGATACTAAGGCTTTAGAGGTCAAGGAGGATAAGGCACTGGCTACCTTGAATGCTCTTATAAGTGAACTGAGCACTATCCTGGACCTGTAGAGTAATTAGTCTGCTGGTCCAGTAGATAGCCCTTTTGTTTATATAATGGCATGGACAGTCTTCACTTGAAGTCTGAAAAACAAAAGTAAGGTCTGAAAATCTAAAGGGAAGTGAAAGGAGAAAAATAAATAAGTCCTGAGCCTATGAGTGTCAGGCTCAGATAGTATGTAAGATACTGCTCAGCTTTTCTTTGTCAGTCATCTTTCTTTGTTCAAGTCCTAAGCCTATAAGTGTCAGGCTCAGGTAGTATGCAAGATACTACTTGGCTTTTCTTCATTGGTTATCTTTCTTCATCTATGCCTACTGGTCAGGTCAGATATCATGCTTTGGTGCAAGATACTGCTTGACTTGTCTTCATTGGTCATCTATCTTTGTCTATATCTGCTGGTCTTATCAGGTATTGGTTCAGCCCACAGTAACAAAAGGGCATGGTGTCTCAGTTGTGCAAATGAAAGGTAGAATACATCTTTAGAGTCACAGGGAGATACAGAAAAGGAGAAACAAACTTTGTTTTCTTTTTATATTTTATATTTTTCATGGTTTTATCTTTTGTTTTTGGTATTTTATGAGATGGAGCAAGAGATAGTATATGGAGAGAGGAGAAAGAGTGTCTGTTGTTTAGGTTTTTAGCTTTTTGATATATATCAGAGAGCACTGGTCAAAGCCTGGGGTAAAACAGAGAGCAAGAGAAATGAAGAGTATAGAGAGTAAGATCTAGATCAAAAGACCTGGTTATTGGAGTCTGACTCAACATCGTTGATCTCCAAAGTATCTTCCTTTGCCAGCCTGTTTAGGCTTTCATTGTCAAGACTAGTGAGGTCAGCAATAGGAATAGGGGAGCTAAGGTGAGGATAGTAAGAGATTATATGGAATGCTGCATAGTGCAGTCTGAAAACTAAGCCATCCAACTCTACCAATGGATATGACCCTCCAGTAGTCCAGCAAAGGACTACCATAGATCCAATATATCTAGGCTTCATCTTTCGGTTTAGTTCCTTCTCAATGTGTGTATTGTGCACAAGGACCAAACTTCCAGAGTGGATATTGAAGTCCTTGATTTGATTTTTGAATATAGCCTCTAAATGCTTGATCAACTCAAAATAGGCTTTGGCTACCCATTTCTGAATCATCTCCAGGTCCTTCTGATGCTTTTGGAGCTGTTGAGCTCATCAAGCAATTAAATTGGACTAGGTCAGCTGCTCAGTTTCTATAAGGGAGACAAGAAAGGTAGCTTCAGTGAGGTTAAATGGGAAAAGGGGCTCAATGCCATGAGCCATGAAATAAGGAGAAAGACCTGTTGAGCAGGCAATGGTGACACACTCAGCTCAAAAGACCAAGTGAGCAGTTGCATGCCAGCATAACTCTCTCTTAGGGGAACTTTTAATAATGAACTCCCAGATATCAAAATGATGCCATTCAACCACCCCGTTTGCCTGGGAGTTGTATGGGGATATGCAGATGTGGTGGATGCCATACTGGTTGGCAAGGACCTCTAAAGATTGAAGAAAGGTAGGGCCATTGTCAGTAACAATCTCAGAGATAGGATCCCAACAATAGAGAAGGTCTTCGAAAATAAAGGTGGCCAGGACTGATTCTTTTTCAGATCTGAACATATGCCATTCTGAGTAGGTGGTAAGAGCATAGCATGCCTGTACAATGTAGTGATACCCATCAGAGCAGAGCATCAGCATGGTGTCAATATGAACTTTATAGAAAAGACTGCTGACCATGGGAACAGTTGGGGGTATATGAAAATGGACAGTCTACCAGACCTGATACTCATGACAGGTTCATATAAACCATTTAACATCTTCAACCAATATAGACCACCAGAAGTGGTTAGTATATCTCATTTTCCCCACCTTCTTCTCTATCTTTCTAGTCATAAACTATACTAATAGAGACCATTACCTCACTCAGATTCTATCCTCCCCTACTAGATCCATCATCAACTCACCTCATTCTATCTCACAATCTATCTTACCCCTTACTGAACATCTCTCCTCTTCCCCCTCTAATGCCTGATTTTCCTCCACTTCTTCCAACCTAGCCATCTTTGACCTTCTTACCCATGTCTTCATCAATGTTTAAGGATAACAAGTTCTTTCTCTTCCAGCAAGAGCCCTTTCTTTGCCCAGACATCCTTTATACCTATCATATCCTACCCAAGTCATCTTCAGTATCTCCATGACCTCTGGTACCACTTCCACCTATCTCTGAAACTATCTTCTTACCTCTATTACTCTTCACTATCAGATGTATACTTTGATCTTTGACTCATTCTATCTGACTATATGACTTAAACATTTCTTTTAACTCCTTGATTGTTAATAATCTTTCACTTAGTTCTTAGAGTTTGACCTGTGCTTAGCACAGCTCCAGCACTTTGTACCTTCAGTGCACAGCACCAGATCCCAGTCTCTGTTCTATCTGTCTCACTCATTCATTATGAATCTCCATTACTAATCTAATTCATCCTCTATATATAAATCCATAGTTTTGATGTTTGTACTTTAGTTCAAATATTGAATAAGTCATCTCCACTTCAAGTCCAACACTTAACCTTGACTCTTTATTCATCCTCTGCTCTTTATTCATAACGAGGCTAGAAACTTGGCAAGAATGTGACATATAAGTTCTGTATCAAAGTCTCACCCTTTGAATCTTCATCCTCTGTTCATATCTTCAGTACATCCATGTGCTCATGCAACCTTCAACCCTCCAACCCAGCTTTGCCCTTTAGACTTGATCTGAAGAACCTGGACTTAACAGTATATTTGAACTCAAATTTGTCAAGTTCTCTATAATATGACTACCTACACCATTCATGCATCTATACTCCAAACTGCCTTTGGCAGCTCCCAAACCATCCCAGGCAAGTTCATTAGCCTCACTACTCATGCCGCTCCTTCCATCTCCACTACCTGCAAAAGAACTCTTTCTCCACTCACTCCACTCCTGCTTTAAAGACCTACCTCAGGACAATAAGGAACTCTACAATAAACATCCCAGAAATCTGCCCCCTAGATGCAGAATAGGAGGTGAAGGTGATGGCAGAGATGATGAAGATGAGCTCAGCAATGGCTCAGATAACTTAGACCAGAGCTCATCCCAGAATAAATCCAATAATATCATAAATGAAGAAAATCAGGCTAATAATGTTCCCCTGGGATATGAACCCCTCAATGATCTCATTGACACCATCCATACCCTAGCCTGCTTTTCCTGCCAGAAGAGCCCCACCAACACCAAAACAAAGGTCTATGAACTAGACACCTTTAATAGGTCTGATCCAAAAAAACTCCATCTCTTTATCATACAATGTGAAATTAACTTTCAAGCGAACTCTAAAACATTCAGAAGGGATCACATCAAAGTCATGTTTGCACAATCCTATTTGAAAGGAATGGCACTAGACTACTTTGAGCTGAACCTGCTTGGAGATGAACCTCCAGAGCAACATCCACTTTGAATGCATAACTGGCCAGTGTTCCTCTATGAACTCTAGGCCAATTTTGGCCCCCATAATCCTATTGCTGAAGCAGAAGCTCAACTGGAGCAACTGCAAATGCACAAGAATCAGTGGATCAATAAGTATATTGTAGAGTAGAATCGACTTGTAAACCAAGTCTACAAATAGGGACCTGGTGCCCTCCACTGGAGTATCTATAATGGATTTCTGGACCACATCAAGAATGAAATTGCTTGTCAGGGCAAGTCTGACACAATTCACACCATGTGCACTCTTATGCAACAAGTTGATTAGAGGTACTGGAAGCAAAAAAAAAAAAGTTGCTTAGGCAACCAGATCCTCCAGATTGAATACCAGCAACCAGTTGTCCTTAAAGTCTTCCAATTCTGCATAAACATCTACATCTGTGTCTTTCGACTCTAGTGGCAAGTTTGTCAAGAACTTCAAGCCTAAGGGAAAGGCTACCACTACCTTCACTCCCAAATCTGACATATCTTCAAAGCTAGGCAAGAATGGCAAGCTCATTGCTGCTAAATACAAATGTCACTTTGACCTCAAGCTTTGCATATTCTGCAGTCTCAATAGCCATATGGCCAAGGACTGCCCAAAGTCTTCTTCAAAGGCTTTCAAGGCCTGTGCAGTTCAGACCACAACTCTGGAAGGCAAACTGGACAACTCTAAGAAGTCAGAAAAATAGTCTGTAACCTCCATGACTCTGCATGGACTGGAGATTACATTGAAGCCAACTATGCATCAAAGGAGATCCAACTCAATGCATTCACTCTCTCAGATCCCAGATCGCTCATGCCCACGATCTCTTTAATATCACATGACATCCCTTCATTTCCTACACTTATAGATTCTAGATCTTCTGACTATTTTATAGATTCATTATTTGTCAATAAATGTAATCTTTAACTGTACTTCATACCTCTGCTTGTTCTCTGACTCTTTGATGGAACTACCAACTCCACTATCACTCAGGCTCTTGACCTCTCTGTCTGCTTCAAAACCAGCAACATCACTTCAATAATGTTCTATATCACTCCATTGGATAGCTGCTACTCTCTTGTTTTAGAATATAACTAGCTCATCCACCACAATCCATTGATTGACTGAGTTATGAGTAGTATCTCATTCTGAGCACCTAAACAAGCCATACCAGCACCTTTTCTAAGCTCACCTCCATAGCCTCCAGTACCTTCACCAGCTGACCCATCTCCACCTGATTTGCTACATTTCTCTGACTGCAAAGCTTCTTCTATTGCTTTCATCAGTGCTCTAGCACTCATGTTGGTGTGCTGTCTACAAGGCTCTGTGGAGTTCAGCATACAGATCTGACCTAGGGAAAGTGACCTCTATGCCTCCTCCACTACTCCCAAGAAACCTGATCTTTCTGGAATCCCTCTGGAATACCATGACTTTGCCAATGTCTTCAGTAAAAGTAAAGCTTCTCAGCTTGCTCTGCATCATGAACACAATCTGAAGATCAATCTCAAGAAGGGTACTTCACCCCCTTTGGGTACCCTCTATTTCCTCTCCTCTTCAAAGCTTGAGTCTTTTCAGATGTTCCTCAACAAGCACCTCACTAATGAGTTCATCCATCCATCTTCCTTCATCTGCACTGCTCTGGTCCTGTTTGTTCACAAGAAGAACAGCTCACTCCATCTCTGTGTTGACTTCCAAGAACTCAATAGGATCATGAAAAAAGACTGCTACCCCCTTCCACAAATCTCTGACCTTCTTAACATCCCAAGCTGTGCCAAAATCTATATCAAGATTGACCTCCAGCATATCTACCATCTGATCCACATTATGGAGGGAGATGAGTGGAAGACCACCTTCTGCACTAGATACAGCTCTTATGAATGGCTAGTAATGCCATTCAGACTCATCAATACCCCCATGGCTTTCTAGCAGTTTATTAACACTATCTTCACCAATCTTTTTGACATCTATATCATAGTCTATCTGGATGACATCCTTATTTTCTCCCAGAACAAGGCCTTCCACAAGGAGTATGTCTGGGAGATCCTTCATTAACTCTGGAAATACAGACTTTATGCCAAGCCTGAGAAGTGTGAATTCCACATAAACTCCACTAAATATCTAGGCTATTGCCTTTCTCTGGCTGGACTTACCATGTCCATGGAAAAGGTCAAAGCAATCCAAGAATGGCCAAAACTCTACAAGATAAAGGATATTCAGTCTTTCTTAGGCTTCACAAACTTTTACAGACATTTTATTTACAACTACTTGGACATCATCATTCTGCTGACTTGTCTTACCCAGAAGGGTATCCCCTGGCACTTCTCCAATGATTGTTGCTTCACTTTCCAGAAACTCAAGAATGCCTTTACCTCTGCTCCAATCCTTACTCATTGGATTCCAGACCCTCTAATGATTGTAAAAACTGACACTTTCAACTATGCCATTGCTGGAATCTTCTCCATCTGATGCCTGGATGAGGAGATCCAGCCTGTTGCCTACTACTTCCAGATGCTATCATCCCTGGAACTCAATTATAACATCCATAATAAGGAACTACTCACCATTCATGAGGCTTTCAAATCCTGGCAATACTACCTCAAAGGCTCTGCAACTCTAGTCAACATTATTACTGACCACAAGAACCTGGAATACTTTGCCACTACCAAGCTCCTGACCTGCCATCAGGCCCAGTGATCAGAGTTCCTCTTCAGGTTCAATATGGTCATCTGCTTTTACCCTGGACATCTTGGCACAAAGCCTGACTCCCTTACTAGACACTGGGATATCTATCCCAAAAAGGAGGATAAGGACTATGCTTATGTCAATTCTCACAACTTCTAATCTGTTTTCATCCAGAAACAGCTTGCTACATCTCTCTAGACTATCTACCTTGTAGCTCTGATTCTCTGAGCTAGCATTTTATATGATGTTGAGAAGCTCCACAATGACAGCCTATCTGCTCTCCTATCTGACCCTTTGGCTGCCATATACATGTCTGGTCCTGAATCCACTGAATTAAGATGGTCAATTGACATAGAAGGCTTCTGATGCCTAGATGACCACATCTATGTATTAGATGCCAATGACCTCCATCTTTATGTCCTCTAATATAAACATAATCATCTGTTGTCCAAACATTTCAGACAAAACTGGACCTTAGAACTTATCTGCCATGAATACACTTGGCCAGGCATATGCACATTTGTCAAGAAATATGTATCCTCTTGCACTGCCTGTGCATGCACCAAGATCCCCAGACATAAGCCATACAGTCTCCTTAAACAACTCCTGATCCCTGAACATTTGTGGAATTCCATATCAATGGATTTCATTGAACAACTTCCATTATCCTCTGAATTCACTGCCATACTAGTTGTCATCGACCACTTGTCCAAACAATGCATCTTTGTTCTGACAACCAACACCATAACATCTCCAGAACTAGCTAAGTTGTTTCTAATGCACATCTTCTCCAAGCACAGCATTCCTTCTCATATCACATCTGATTGAGGTTTGGAGTTCATCTTACATTTCTTCCTTTCTCTAGGAAAAGCCCTTGACATCTGATTATATTTCACCTCCAGATATCATTCAGAAGGTAATGGACAAACAAAGCATATGAACCAAACCCTAGAATAGTACCTGCACATCTATTGTAATTATCAGCAGGATAACTGGTTTGAGCTCTTGCCCCTTGTAGAGTTTGCCTACAACAATGCTCCCAGTGCCACTACTGGTGTGTCACCCTTCTTTGCTAACAAGGGCTATCATTCAAATATCTCTGTACATCTGAAGCAAGACCTCACCTCCACTTATACATATGAGTACTTTGTCAATCTTGACTTGCTATATCAATTTCTCCATAAAGAAATGGCTTATGCCCAGAAGCAATACCAAGCATCCACAGATGCCAAGCAATCTCTAACACTAGCCATCCAGATTGGAGATCAGGTATTTGTTAAAGCCAAGTACTTCAAATCTACTAGACTCTCTAAGAAACTATCAGAAAAGAACTTAGGACCATTGAAAGTCATCACACAATCTGACACCCATTTCTTCATGCTCCACTTATCCAAAAATATGAAATTCATGCACCCAGTTTTCCATGTCTCACAGTTGGAACCTAGCATTCTAAACACCATTCTAAACTGGACACAACCTCTGCCACCTCTGGTTGAGGTTGACAGTGAACCAGAATACAAGATCACTGAAATCTTAGACTCCAAGATAGATCAAAGACAAAGGAATTGCAAACTATTATACTTGATATGATGGTCAGGCTATGAAGGCACTGATGAAGAAATGTTATGGCTACTCACCATAGAACTCAATCATGCATCAGAGCTAGTAGTGGACTACCATCTTCAGTATTTGGATAAACTCAGATCTCACTCATCCTGAACAGACAAAAGACAATTGTATATTATGCTATAGGGAGGACAATAAAGCTACTATTTGTCTATAGCAACCTCCCCCTTCTTTAACCCCTCCAGCTCCTCCACTCCCTCCATCTCTCCCAGAATCTCCCTCAGCAGCTGCTGGGCCTTCTCATGAGACTCCTCCCACAACTCCATGATCTCCTCCACCACACTCTCCTTCCTATCCATATCATTGTCTAACCCCTCTTCCTCTGACTCCCAACTTTTATGGGCCTTCACCCACACCTCCTTCTTCTTTAGTACAACCAGATCTACCAAATAGGTGTTCATCCAGCTGAGCTATTTGTCCAACCCCTACAGCACCTGCATGATGCTATGACTGATCTCTACTAACACCTCCTCCAAGCTGCTTGGCCTAGCCTCTATGTCCTCCAACCACTTCTTCTATAGCACCTCCTCCATATCGCTGTTGTCATCTGCCAGCCTCTTTCTCCACTGCACTGGCTTATCAAATCTGGGCTACATGCACCATGCTTTTTGATCATAACACTTCTGGCAGATGGTAGTCGCCTTCACACCCACCCAAAGCATGCACTCAAAGGTGCACTCCCTGCACCACTTATAATCCAGGAGGGCATGGCCCTTATCCTTGCCCTTCCCTTTCAACAGGCCTATGATACAACCCTAAACCAGAGGGCGCTCACTTGAGAAGTGGGTCTTGCTTCGTAAGTCGCGAGGGGTGTAGAATGGAGTGATGAGCTTGCAGAGGTGCCTATGTTATCCCTTGCTGAGGCTAGCTAGTAGAGGGGAGAACATCAGAGAACAAGCTGAGGGCTTCAGCTCGCTCCTTGGGCTTTATATACTATTCTAATGTACAGCCACCTGGGCACGGACCATCTGTCTAAGTATGGTAATTGTCCTGCTATGGTCAAACCCTTAACCCTTATCTACGCCTCATGGTGATGGCGATCAGCAATCCTGTGCTGCCACAGCGGAGATTAACTGCCACCCCCTGTGTGGCGTCTTCCATCAAATGGAAGAGAAGAGAAGCATCCGGAGAGATCTGGATGAGCGGAAATTAAAGGGCGCTGGGTTAGGGCGCAAATGAAGAGCAGAAATGAAAATAAACCCAATCAGGAAACTAGTTCCCGCGCATTAGGAGCGCAATAGATTCCAGAACCTACTGCCAAGGGCAACAGGTGACGGCAAAGGCCGTACTTCATTACCTGTGCTCTGTCTAGGTGGTCTTTGGACTCTTTAATACCTAGCGTCTCCTGGCGTCATCACGTGACTAGTCACGTGGGCTGCGAAAGAAGTAAACGCGTCCAGGCGCGGAGAGAGAAAAGAAAGGAAAAGGAAGGAAAAGAAATAAAATTCCCGTAGTGCAACGTGACCGTAACAGCCTATGCCTTGTTGCTCCTGGACCTCCATAGCCTGATAACCATCAGCCTCATTTTGATAATTGGGAAATGGGACTCACCCTCTTTCTGGCCACCTCCTTGGCTGCCTTGCAATATCTCTCCTCCTTTACTGCCTTGTGCTTCCCCTCCACTTCCTTTCGCCACATATCCTTCTCCACTTTCTTCCACTCCTCCTCCACCCTCCTCTATTCCTCCTTCTCCTTCCTCACCTGATGATGGCATCTGCACTCCTAGACCTTCACATCATATAGCTCATTATCATTGGTGTCATCCTCCTTAAGGCATTCATTGCTCCAGTTACAGATGTTGAAGTACTTGCTGGCAGACATGGTGAAAATAGCTGGTTAAGAAGCAGGATAGCCAAAAAACCCAACTTTTATACCCAGAGAAAACACAAGTTAACAAACTTTGAACTCCAACTCTTCATCTCTACAGTGGCCATACTTACAGCCTTCATAAGTTCAGGCCTAAGAGAGGGATACTGTCATATCCTGCCCAAGTCACCTCCAGTATCTTCATGACCTCCAGTACCACTTCTGCCTATCTCTGGAACTATCTCCTTACCTCTGTTACTCTTCACTACTGGACGTATACTTTGACCTTTG
The DNA here is from genome assembly GCA_038094635.1 of Tylopilus cervinicoccineus. Lineage (NCBI taxonomy): Eukaryota > Fungi > Basidiomycota > Agaricomycetes > Boletales > Boletaceae > Tylopilus > Tylopilus cervinicoccineus. Next base: position 72,636 of record JBBPUK010000078.1, read on the forward strand.
ACTTATTCTATCTGACTATATGACTTAGACATTTCTTTTGACTCCTTGATTGTTAATAACCTTTTACTTAGTTCTTAGAGTTCAGCTTGTGCTTAGCACAGCTCTGGCACTTTGTACCTCCAGTGCACAGCACCAGATCCCAGTCTCTGTTCTATCCATCTCACTCATCCATTATAAATCTTTATTATTAATCCAATTTGTCCTCTATATATAAACCTGTAGTTTTAATATTTGTACTTTAGTTCAAATATTGAATAAGTCATCTCCACTTCAAGTCCAATGCTCAATCTTGACTTTTTATTTATCCTCTGCTCTTTATTCATAACAAGGCTAGAAACTTGGCAAGAACATGACACATAAGTCCTACATCAAAGCCTCACTCTCCAAACCTTCATCCTCTATCTGTACCTCCAGTATATCCATGTACTTGTGCAACCTCTAACCCTCTAATCCAGCTTCACCCTTCAGACTTGATCTGGAGAACCTGGACTTGACAATACCATCATGACCCCAACATTAAGTGCTATCATTGCTATAGTCTTGGATATCTTAGGAAAGATTATCCTCTTTATATCTACCCACACTGTCATCTTGCAGTATCTGGCCACCTACAATATGCATGCCTTATCATTCAACATTCCTTCTGCAACCACTAGAGACATACAGATCAATTTTGCCCTATTCAGCAGTGTTCTTCTTGTCATAGGGCTAGACATATCATTGACAATTGCCCTTCTGAACTCTACATCCTAGAATAAGCCACTAGCATTTTTGCAGGAAGAGTCACTATTGCTCCAGAATGGAAAGGTTGATGTTGTCAAGTCTAGAGCTCTCCTCTATGAAGAGGGTAATATTACAATTCTTTTTCTTTATTCTACCTCCTTTCTTATCATATATAAGCTAGTTCTCTTCTACTGAGATTCTCTATTATCCACTCTCTATCAGACCTCTTTCCTTCTTACCCTTGGCCCTATCTCTACCATCTTGATATATCTATGGTAATCTTCTTCTTCTACTCTGTCTGCTATCTTTCCATTAGCTCTTAACATTATATGACTTTCTCTTATATTTTCATTCACTCTCCATATCATACAATTATATCTATCTATTGGTTATACTTGTTCTATGATGTTCTATCATTTTTCTATGCTTAGTCATATGCAGTTTCTCATAGTACTTAAGCCTCCATACTGCTCTTGTATTTTTCATTCTCAATCTTACTGAATCTTAATGCAGTACTTATCATCAGATCCTAAAACCCTTCACTTCAAGACTTCCTCCTCATTACTCTGGGTCCATTAACCTCATCACTCTAGACCTCTATAGGTCTCATTCTTATCTAGGTCTATATAGACACTAGGGTCATCTTGTCACTCTAGATCTCATCTCAAGGTCTCACATCATCCCAGAACTGTGGTGGCTTCAGCTCCTATCTAATGAAAGTCACTTATACTCTGGATCTTATTAGATCTTGTCCTTACCTAGTTATCTCACTTCAACTCTAGGAACTTTTGTTCTTACCTAGCTCTCTTAGAATCTAGAAACTTAGTGAAGTTTTTTGAACTCTAAACACATAGTCACTCCAGATCTTATAACAGACCTTGCCCTAGCAACCCTGATCTTTAGAAATGTGGCAGCTTCAGCTCCTACCTATTGACTCATCCTTATCTAGTTCTACTTGGACTCATTCCTAGTCACTTGCCTTGCTTGCATAGTACTGGAATGTGGTGGTCTTAGAGCTTCTACTAGTAGCAAGACCTCTAGCACTGACAACTTATATAACAGCCAACATGAAAGCTCAGCAAACATCACAAATCATAATAAAATGCTAAATTACCTAGTGTTACAACTTTCTTCCTATTCTTCATCTCTTGTACTTCTACACATCACTCCAGTTCCCAGCTAGATCTCTTTCACATCTGATCCTTTCTCATCCCTATATCCTGCCCTCTATAGTCTCTACTACCCAGGTCCATCTATATTAACCTTTACTTCCTTCTTTATCTGCTCATCTCCCATTGGCTATTTACTTTTTCTTGATTTTCTATTCACCCTCCATATCATACAATCTGGCCCATTTATTGGTCATCTTTATTCTTCATTGTTCCATCTGATTCTTATGCTTAGTCATGTGTAGTTCCTAGCACTACTTAAGCTTCCATAACACTCCTATATTCTCCAGTCTCAATCTTACTAATTCTTGATGTAGTATTTGTCATCAGATCTAAGATCTTTACTCTTGAGCCTCATTCCTCATACTCTGGATCCTCTCCATAGGACTTTGTCCTCACCTAGGTCTTCTTAGACACTAGGGTTATCTTGTCACTCCAGATCTTATCAGGTCTTGTCCTTGCCTAGATCTTTAGAGTCTAGAGTAGTTATCAATCTTGTACCACCCCATGACTATGGTGGCTTTGGCTCCTGCCTGGTAGAAGTCCCAGCACTCTAGATCTAGTCAGATCTCATTCTCACCTAGTTATCTCATCTCGACTCTAGGAACCCTCATCTTTGCCTAGCTCTCTTTGACTCCAGGAATTCCAGCATAGTCCTTCAGACTCTAAATACATTGTCATCTCAGATCTCTTATGAGATCTTATCCAAGTAACTCTGATCTTTAGAAATATGGCAGCTTCAGCTTTTGCCTATTAACTTGTCCTTGTCTAAGTTTCACTTAGACTCATCTCTAGTCATTTGCCTTAGCTTGCATAGTACTAGAATGTGGTGGCCTTGAGCTTCTGCCAGTAGCAAGACTCATAGTACTGACAATTCACATAACACCTAGCTGATATGAGAGCTAGGTGTAGATAATTAAATACATGCAATGTCTAAAATAAAAAGTGAACATACCTTAGTGAACATCACAGATCATGATGAAATGCTAAGAAAAGAG
>JBBPUK010000079.1:0-16469 GCA_038094635.1 Tylopilus cervinicoccineus
CGCTGGGACACTATGCTGGACTCCAACATGTGCCACCGTACCAACACAGTAAATAGTGGACAACCCATGACTCATCACCAGTCCGGGTTCTTGGTTTATTTGTTCTCTATCTCTGTACCACGAGAGTGGACGCACTGTTATACAATGTAGAACACGGGTAATGTGCAGTTAGGCGTAATCTATCGAATTGTTTCGTACATCTTGAATACGGGAGACGTGAATGGGAATGGATCATCATCTGTTACATTGTCCCTAATATACCTCAAATGATCAGGGTTGCCATGGCGGGCGATGAATTTACGCACTCGATGGGCCCAAGAATTTTCAGCCCACGGATATGGGTATCTTTGCCATTCACGTGGTTTGCGACGACGATGATTTGAAGTACGTAGGCATGGACAGGTTTGCTGAGAACGAGTAGCAATCCAAGTAAAGCAACAGCCGTTCAATAAACGGTTCGAGAAACCCACTAGGAGGCTCCGTCTTCACTTGGTTCTGACGAGACATCAAAGGTGATCCAGCCATCGGGTTGGTCAAGGGTAGCTACTCGCACGTCTTGGAGATCACTTGGACCAGTGCCGGCACGAATCGCCAGGGTCGATGGCGTGTAAGAGTCATCTTGAGGCCAGCTGAGATATATGCTGATTTTCTGCACGGTGGCGCGTCAGGTCTCCAATGAGTGTGGAAGAGAATCATACCCACCTGAACGGCTACTTTACGCGGGAATTCGATGGTGATAAAGTGAGGTTGGGGTCCGTCGGAACTAACTCCAACCTCGTTGAGTGTACGATAATCGATCTAGAAGTGAAAGCACCGACTGCCAGAAGGTGTCCGGATCGCCATCTCTCAGACACTCGGCTCCGAAACCGAATTTATATGAGGAAACAGACCACTTGGCAATGCGGCCAATGTCCGGCCATGGAAGGACAGGCGGTAGACGAGCTAGGATTCATTTCAGCGTCTGCGTCGAGTGGCAATCACGCGTACGGACTTTGGTGCATGATGGGCATACCATCCTTGGGTATATTGGCAGTGCCAGACGGCGTCGAATTGACGGTATTTTGTACATCGTCGCGTGTGCTGTTAGTGGGTGTGGCCATGTTGGTTGAACTTGAAAGGTCCGGTCGTGTGGTCAATCCCATTAACTCACTGTAAGTTTCTGTCCAAGAGCGATCACGGTCACTGACCAGAGAATCGATTGGACACTTTCAACTTAGCTGATATGATCATGGAGGACTCCGCAACTCAATGGCCGGGATTGGCCAGTATTGATGACTATCCTCGCTATGGCCGGCAAATGATCTTAGAAAACTTCGGCCTACAAGGTCTTTTATACGCTTTCCTTCACAGTCCAAGCACTCAAGTGTCCTTCAGGTCAAGTCAAGCTGCAACGCGCATCAGTAGCCGTAGTTGGTGCGGGGGGTCTTGGATGTCCTGCCCTCCAGTACCTTGCTGCTGCGGGCGTTGGTGAGCGTCTGGTACTCTCCGCCGCGTTATCAGCCTAATTGCCAACCCAAACCAGGACGGATTGCTATCATTGATCATGATACAGTCGAGCTTTCCAACATACAGAGACAGGTACTGCATAACGAAGAGACCATCGGGATGCTGAAAGTACTTTCAGCGGCAGCCGCTATCAAAAAGTGAGTGGCTGCAGGTTCGTTCCTTCATTCGAGACACTTATCCCCTAGAATCAACTCGACGATTCGAGTGGAACCCATAAATAAAGCAATAGAATCATCCAATGCAATGGCCCTCTTACAACCATATGATATCATCCTGGACTGCACAGACAATGTGCCCACTAGGTATCTTCTGTCTGATACAGCCGTTCGACTCGGAAAGCCTCTAGTCAGTGGCGCTGCTCAAAAATATGAAGGCCAGCTCTGTGTCTATAACCTTGGCAAGTCGGGACCCTGTTACCGTTGCATATTCCCCAAACCGCCTGCTCCAGAGATGTCCGGAAGTTGCGAAGAGGTGGGCATCCTAGGTGCAGTCACCGGTGTCATCGGCGTCATGCAAGCATTGGAGACCATCAAGATCCTCACCAGTCTGCATGGTGCGTATGGTACTTTTTATTTATTTTCGTTTCCCGCTCTGACTATCCGTCAGCACAGGTGGTCAAGCTACCCTCATGTTATTTTCTGCTCTGTCAGTGTCACCGTTCCGGAGCATCAAGCTGAGGACAAGGAAATCAACGTGTGCCGCCTGTGGAACAGATGGGCAACGACTTGGTGCTATTCACGAGACTGACTATATTGCATTTTGTGGGGGACCGCGCCCTGATTGGGAAGCAAGAGGATTAATTTCAGGAAATCCTAGTCATCGCATCTCTGCTCGGGTGATGTGCTTCTCTTTACATCAATAATAATAATAATAATAATAGAGCTACTCCCAGGAGTTACGAGAAAGACTGGAATTGCAGGAACGACGCATATTGCTTGACGTTCGTCCCAAGACCGAATTTAGCATCTGCCATTTACCGGGTTCACTGAGTAAGATCAGTTATACTATTCCCCTTGATCCGCTCACAAGCTTCATGCAGACATTCCACTGCCCCAGCTACTCGCGGATCCTGCTGCACACCTGCCATCTGATGTCGCCTCGAAGATTCTGGTGGTGTGTCGACTTGGAAATGATTCGCAAATCGCAGCAGAAGCACTTCGTGAATTGAACTCGTCCTTTGATGTGAGGGACGTTATCGGAGGGTTGCGTGCATGGTCAAAACATGTAGATCCACAGTTTCCAGTGTACTGAGATGTGTAACATAAAACAATCGTGCGACTACACATACAAGTGAGCATGAATCATAAGAATACATCGGTACTTGGGTGATACAGATTGACTGGGGTCGGAGAAATGGAGTGCACATTACTTCCCTACAAGGCTTTCTTGAACAACCGCGAGTATGAAAGACACAGCTGCTTACTCAGACCAGCTTTGAACCATTTGGGTATCTTCTCTGATCCCGTGCCCGCCAGGCCTCGGTTCGATGATGTCTCCAACTTGGAGACGGCTTCCAATTCTTCGAAAACGGGTGGCTTTGGTAGCTCAATTGCCTGCGCAGCAATGGTCGACAACAATGGGGCTGGCACATTGCTTTCTGGTTTCAATCAACACAGTTGTAACGCGTGAACTTTAAAGAGACGAACTGTTTAGGGATTCGTCCTCGAATCTGAGTAACAGCATGGAGGATGGTGCCAGTTGAAGCTCAGCCAGAGTCAAGTCCCTGACCTTTGGGTCAGAAACTTTGAGATCACGTTTAGGGGGAGACTGATCTGGACAGAAGACCCGACATGAGTAGAGATTGGGGGACGATCGATTTCACCAACATAATATGAATTTGATCGGTTTCACATTGTCACGAAGTGACGAGCGAACGAACGCGTACACAGAGCGGATTTTATCTGACGATGGGAAAGTTTTCTCTAGTTGGGTGCGATCGCTAAATTTGACACGGATCGTGGTCTGCTACATCTCAGCTCGATCAATAGTAGGACCAAAGACTGAGACTGACGCTCGGCCATCTATCCTTCTTTTCTTTCTCCGCTGCTTCTCTTGTGGCCCTTGACTGTAAGGGAGCATTGACCAATGCCTGTGTACGTGCAGTCAGAGTGGCTTGCGCAGCCTTGAGATCAGCTGCGGTCGGAGTGAAATATGACTCTGGCAGCTCTCTTACTTCAAACCCTCAGTCAGAGCCAAAAAGCCACGACACAGGGTCCACGAACGCACGCGGAGATCCATTGGAAGATGTGGGTGCCTTGTATACTTTGAAATCCGACGGTGGGGCCTGGGGGGTATCAGACATTGGAATAGATTTGTTCTGAAGTGACGTATCCGCCACACGAAGGGACGGTCTCGTTGTATGAAATTTAACGAACGCGGCACTGATCTACCGACTGCGGCGTCGAGATCTGAACGAAAGAAAGGGTGTCAGTATGGAAAATAAGTGTTGAGAAAATAGAGTCAGGAAAGTCCAAGTAGTCTCAGCCCACGGACCTCAGGGTGGGCCGGCAAGCACACCTTTTGGAACAAGGCCCGTGGATCGAACGCAAATTACATGAGTGCATCACATCTGTGGCATAAGAACGGGCGACGATACTCACGAAACGGGGCAATCTAACGGTGACGGTAGCGAAGCAAGCGAAGCTTGCCTGGTTGTTTGTGTCTATTCCATCCAACCTCGTTTTGGCGAGGTCCTCGCGCTCATACATATGTCCAATCATCATCACCACAACGAAGGCTGCGGCGACGAAGGCCATGATCATGACCACGACGGCGGCGACGTAGGTCCCAACCACAACCTGTTCCCCTATATCGACCGTCCCCACGTCGTTGCATTAAATGCGACCAGACAAGGATCCAGCGTCATTAAGCCGTGGCACGAACGTATGGATGAACATCTGGTATGCGACAAGAAAAACGTTCCTATTATACTCCTCCATTGAGCCGACCGTAGTATTTGGAATCAGATGCAGACGAACAACTGTGAGATCCCATCAGACCCTAACCAACTTTCTCCTCATGGGTTCGCTTGCAAAGAATCATTCGCGTCCCGTTCACTGGTTCCGTCAGGCTGCGGTCTCTCCTTCTGAAAGCAGGCCCTGGAGACCAGACCCCGCAAAAAATTGTACTGGTGCGTAAGATCTCGGCGTACGGATTTTTACCCCTGTTCAAGTGCTTGTGACCTCCATGACTCAAGTTCGCAAATGAACCAAGCCTGGATTTCGATGACGTCTCCGACAAGAACCCAACACAGGAGTTTGAAGTCGCAGTTGACAGAGCGGTGGGCGAATATGCTGTCAGGCATGTCCATAGCTGTGGGCTCGAACACATATTAACTACTATCGTTGATAGAGCGACAAAGTTCACTAATGTGACTTCTGTAACCTTGTTTATCCCGTCTAATCGCGGAGCAGACTCGACTCGACTCTACTATATTGGATTTCTCGGACAATGGACCCAGGTGCGTGACCGACATCTCGTCGCTGCATTGTACAAACTTTGATCAATCCCTTGTTACGCTCAGCGGAAGAATTATCCTGTCATAACCGTATATGAAGCGCAGGCTAATCTAGCAGATCACGACAAGATCCAAGGAACTGAGGGTGCTTTCAGCACGCCCCAGACATAGTCCGTAACAAGTCCGGGTGTTCCGTAAGCAGGTATGAAATAGTGGAACTGTACAGTAATAACTGTCAATCAGTATCAAGCAAGGGCATTGGTGAAGAATGGCATAGAGTCATGGCTTCTAGCCCGAATTCATTCCGCTTGCATTCATCCCCTGCGAAGGAGATCCCTCTGCACTGCGCTGCATAAAAGATTGCAGCATTTCATAGTTCACAGTCCCACCCCCTGTGTTATATCCTCCAACGTTCGTAGGCGGATTAACGTTGGCCTTTGTATGCAAATCGTCAATACATTATCCCAAACGCGACTCCCAACGTGCTTACATGTAAGCCTGCGGGTATATTCGAAACTGCACTATACGGATTTTGGGGTATGGATATCCCTATCGAATTCAAGGCCTGACCCGAGGAGGTATGAGATTGCTGGGCTTGTTGCAACTGCTGCCGCCGTAACTGCTCCTGTTGCTGTGCTCGAAAAAATTGTGCTAATAGTTGTCTTTGTTGTGCTGGTTCAAGACTCTGCATGCGAGTCAAGAGCGCCGGAGGCAAGGTTAATCCGCCGAATGGTTGAGACTTCGCTGTCTCGACCGGGGGTTGAGCATCCAACACGTTTCCGCTACCGGGAAGATCAGGTAGGCCGTCGGGAAACACGATCCCCGCAAGAAAATTATTGCCCATTGGGAAGATGAAGATATTATACGAGAATTTCCCTGATGGCAGTTGCCATCCTATGTAGGCGTACTGTAGCTCGGTGAACACATCGATTGTGATTACCGACAAACGATACTCACAATGCGGTAGTCGTTCATAAATTTGATGAGTGCATGGAACCGCTGTTCATTCATGGACGCGTCAGAAGCACGGGAATGAGGTGTAAATTTCATCACGCGGGTTCGGGGTTGGTGGCGTTTGAGCCAAGTTGAAAGTTCTGTATTATCCTTGACGGGTTCCTTGCAGGGAGTTAAAGTGAAGTTCTTGGGCCAGCTGTCTGTACGAATTTCCGCACGACTGCAAAATCGCTGAGGCTTCATGGGTCATCTAGAGAACGATATAAACAACCTACATATCAGTAGTTGTAGGTGGAGGAAAGACTCCAACTATATGTATCTGCACCTCATTCGTTACCTGGCCACTGAGCTTGAGGAAGGGGGCCGAGAACGTCCCAAACCACGTAGAGTCGTTGAATGGTTGGATAACCTGGTTATTTGTCGCATTGGAGTTAACGCCTGCTTCGTGTGACGTTGTCCCTGACGTCTGTGGGGATAATCCAAAACTTTGCGGTCGAATCCCTTTCTTCTCAATCGGTTTTTGCATTTGAGCGGCGATCTCGGGAGTTATGCTCGGGTGTAACTGTGTTTGACTGGGTCCCGCTTGAGGATTACTACTGTTGGGGGCGGAGATCGTACCACCACGGGACTGCCAAAATTGCGTCAACGCTTGCGTGTCAGAAACAGTGGGTTTGTGCTCATCCATCGCGGAAACCGCCGGTCGCTCACTCGATGCACTTGGCACATTCGATGAGTGAGATTGGGCAGACGGACCAGACTCTGCAGATCCATTCAGAAGAGCTGATCCAGCGGCATTGGCTTGCGTGTTCAGGGATCCTTTTGCGAGTAGCATTTTGTGGTAGTGTTGCTTAAGTAATCCCTTGATCTGTTCTCCGACATGAACCTTGCGGGTTCGATCCTGTTGGAGTCCAGCCAAGAGCGCAGTCTGTCCAGCGTGTTGTGGATCGGCTATCCGCGAATCTAGAGTCGTTATCTCTCTTTCTAACACCTTGAGTCGTTCCATCATCTGTCCAAATTTAAGTCCTGTCGGAGCTACAATCTGTTCGTAAACCTCATCCCTGAGGGATGGACCAGAAGATGGAAGTGGAGCAGAAGGAGAGGCATTCGCAGAGGTGGATGCAGGTACGGGGGGGGTGACCTGCACAGGTTGGGTTGAAGATAAACTCTGACCAGAAGCGGTCGCAGATGGTGTCTGAGTGAGCTGTGAAGACACTGGTTGTTGGGAACGTTGATTCGGTGTCATGCGTGCGGAAGAGAGAGCAGGAGATGCGGATGACACTATCGAGACGGGGTCGGAAACTGTTTTCTGGCGCTTCGCGTCCGGACTTGGATCGGAGGGTGGAGCGTCGGTCTGGCGTTTAGTACCTTTAGTCCAGTGAGAAACAGTTAAACTGTCTTGTTCGGTTCTACGCATGCTTACCCGTCTTTTGTGGCGTGGGAAAGCCTGCGAGCAGCAAGATATGTGGGGCATGTACATTGAACCATGGGGATTGAGCGCCAGTACCTGCCACCTGCCAGAAGAAATAGTATGTGTATAGCTCGAGAAAACAGATCGAGACGAACAGATGATTGAAGGTCCTGAAATTGAGGTATTTTTCGTAGGCTGATCAAGCTCAGGTTGATCTTTCTCTGTCAAAACATTGGAGCCATTGTACAACGAGGCGAATGGGTGGGACGTCGCTCACCTTCCTGAGTTCTGCAGGTATAGAGTCCCAATTCACGAAATCTAGGTGCTGCAGCATGTTGCACTGAGGTCTCTGAGCATTATCAGGCGGAGACGCCGCAATATGCAGGAGGTGAGAGACCAATGATCGGTTGTCCTTCTGAGGCGATTGCGTTTGTGAATGATGGACGTTGAAATTAGCGGACGCCATCAAGATGTCGAATAGCTTTTGTAATATATGTAGCCAGAGCGGTGTAACCAAGGCAAACGGTAGCATACCTCGATAGCGGCCACGAGTCCTTCGAGTGCAGACAAACCTCTGCCACTTCCAGAGTTCGTTTGGCCAATACCAAGTTTCGAGGGCTCATCGCGAAGCTCCTTTGTGACTTGAGAGAGGGGAGCAAAGTATCTCTTTGCGAGAAGGGGTAATGGCCGTGTGTCGGCGGCACCATACGTCACGAATGCTAGACGGAACTACGAAACCACTGTTAGAGGCTGTCGGGAGAATAACATACCGAGTACCTGATGAGAAGGGTGTAGCTCGTTCAAACGCTTGAGGAGTGGAGAGACATACTCGATCAGAATGCGAGACCACTCCGAGGCGAGAAGGAGGGAAGCTTCAACGACACAGGCCACGGCGACGAGGTCGACACTTGGTTCTGGACCTGCTGACATGCAATAATTGCTTGTAGATGACCAGAGCTACCAAAAGTCAATCAAGAGGCCACCTCGTAGTCCAGGTATGACCCCGCTCATTCGGTCATGGCACTTGCCACTGTGAGAACTGGTGGACAAATCCACACAGATCTATTCAAGTCAAACAGTAACAGTAGAGGTAGAATAATATATGGTGGTATGTAGATGTAGTAGTGGTAGGGACAGGAAATCGACATCCGGCTGTGATGAACCAAGCGGCAATACAAGTGTCTGTACGAATATGTGGTCTCACAAACGTTGTCCAATACAACTGTCCATTCATAAAACAATCAGCCATGCGCCTCCTACAAGGCCAGCAAAGGCGGTTGCCGCGAAGTAGAACCACCCAGTCGCCACTGGCGTCGACATGCGACGGGCAGCGCTCGGTGGTACTGTGTATGTGCCGATCATTCCTAACCACTGGGAATAGGCCAAGATAGTCCCGGTAGTCGTCTGCGTGGGAAGTACGGTTTGTGGGCCCGTGGGCGTGAATACACCCTGCAGTACCACGGTGTTACCATTTGCGTCGGTGGTGGTGTAGTCGTAAGGCGTTGGGCCGCCAGGTGTCGCCGGCGTGGTGCCTGGTTGACCAACTGGGCCAACCTGCTGTGCTGTCGATGTTGTCGATACCGCCGTCAGCGACGGGTTGGAAGTTGTGAGGCCAGTTGCTGCGCTCGAGCCTGCGATTGTTTCACTTGCACCTGATCAGCACAAGAAGAGGGCTGCATTTCGGGGCTCACAGAATCCGGGTTGTTGGGATCCCAGCAGCGTTTTGGGAGACGACTTCGACGACTGTAGCGCCAGCGCTGCGGACGATGAGCAGAGAACGGAACCCACAATCCCCGGCTCACTTGTTGAGAACAGTCTCGGTCTGTGAGTGTGCACAGATAGACAAGAGCAGCACGACGGTCAAGGAATATAGACGCTTCATCGTCGTCTTTGGTGGTGGCGGACAGCCAGAGTTGCGTCGCAGACGGTCGGCGCGATGAGAGAATGTATGTGGTGGGTGTTCGGCACGCTCGGCAGGTAACCCTTGGCTAACAAATTAATTATTTAGATAACCCACGAGCCTCTTTTTCTTTGGAGATGATTGATCGATTTCGTCTCCTTCTCTCTCTTTCACGCTCCTTCTCGCTCTCGCCGACATCGCAGGCAAAGGCGAGGAAAATGCCCCCCAAAAAGGCCCCCGCTCAGGAGAAAAAGACGCTGCTGGGTCGCCCAGGCAATAACCTCAAGATTGGTATCGTCGGTGCGTTCGTCCTACCCGCTCACGCTTACTACGGAATCCACGCGGACCACATCCAGGTCTCCCCAACGTCGGAAAGTCATCCTTCTTCAATGTACTCTCCAACACAGGTCCGTGATTTCTGGTCTGCCTATGCAGCCCACTCAAGCCCCACAGACCTCGGCAAGGCCGCCAACTTCCCTTACGCGACCATAAATCCCGAGGAAGCGCGTATCCCTGTACCCGATGCGCGGTTCGAATGGCTATGCGATCTCTACAAGCCTGCTTCTCGCGTCCCTGCTTTCCTCACTTGCATCGATATCGCCGGTTTGACCGCTGTGCGTGCTCCAACGCATGCCACCTACTCTCATCTCAGTCAGTTTTAGGGTGCATCCACAGGTGCAGGTCTAGGCAACGCCTTCTTGTCACACGTTAGAGCCGTGGACGGTATCTTCCAAGTAGTCCGAGCCTTTGACGATGCCGAAGTCACCCACGTCGAGGGTGATATTAACCCTACGCGAGACATGGAAATCATTCAAACAGAACTACGACTAAAGGATATAGAATGGGTTGAGAAGCATTTAGATGGTCTGAAGAGAACTGGACGTTCCCTCGGGAATACCAGCTTGGCCGACAAGGCCAAAAAGGAGGAAATCGTGTGTTTTATGCTCTACCTACTCGCTCACATCACATGCGGACTATACCCACAAGGCTGCAGTTGAAAAGGTGCTCAAGACCCTGACCGTTGATAACAAGGACATACGCAAGTGTGACTGGACAAACAAAGAGGTGCGTATGCGATCCTCACGCCTTTATTCCTTTCTTCTTTGATGAAAAAGAGCACTGTGCTCGAATAACCCAGCTCATTGAGGTGGGAGTAACGCCCCGTATTCCTGTGATATGACGTCCGACCTGAGATTTCAACGCCTCGTCTTTCATCTTCTGTCGTCTGGAGCATGCTAACGTCCCGTCTAGGTAATTTTTCTTCTGGATCAAGCACTGTCTCGTACTCGCGTACTCGTTGGGTTGGAATTGACGTCTCACATGTGTTATAAAACCTATCTGCCTTCCTACTCCATCAAACTTATCGCTCAACACTGATCGCAACTGATAGATCGAAGTTGTGAATAGTCTCTCTCTCTTGACTGCGAAGCCTGTCACCTATCTCGTCAATTTGAGCGAGACAGATTACGTTCGAAAGAAGAACAAATGGTATGCCACGGTTATAAGTATGTGGGTACATTACCAAATCTTCGTAGGCTACCAAAGATCAAGGCTTGGATCGATACCAACAATCCTGGCGACCCTTTGATACCGTTTTCCGTCTCCTTAGAGGAACGTCTCTCTGCACTCAGTGAGGAGGAAAAGGCAGCGGCCCAGAAGGAGGGAGCCCAAAGCGCATTGGGTAAGATCACGCAAGCAGGCTATGCTTCTCTGGATGTGTGATCTCCCATAGTTGCCTTCCGAACTCTACTCACTGCTTCTGTATGCAGCTCATCCGGTATTTTACGTGTGGACCTGATGAAGTTAGAGCATGGACGATCCGACGGGGCACGAAGGCACCTCAGGCTGCCGGTGTTATTCAGTACGTTTTTCACACTAGGATCACCTTTGATGAGCACTCAGCTATCTAACCAGCTCGGATTTTGAGAATAAATTTGTGTGTGGTGAAATTATGTCCTACGATGACCTCAAAGAGCACGGCAGCGAAACTGCTGTCAAAGCTGCAGGGAAACTACGACAGCAAGGTAAACCCTATGAGAGTGAGTTACGCTGTTGCGGTACCTTTCGATCTGCTTATCTGACACGAATTTGAGTGATTGATGGAGATATTGCTTACTGGAAGGCTGGGGCATAACAACGAGAGGAAATCGTGTACGCTACGAGGGTTCAGTATGCTAGAAGCCGTTTCCTGTAATCGGTGATGGTAAAGATGATTATAAGCTAGAAGTTGAACGTTTGAACCGCTCGACGCAGGACATGGGCTGGCAAGTGGTGTTTTCGTAGTTCGATACAGTTATGTCTGGATTGTCAGGTTCTCTAAGTGGACGTCAAACCTATAAGTCCATCTCAATGTGTTTTAGGTCTATGGAAGCACAGTCGATCGACCATGGACTTCAACTATCAGACTGCAGACACTACTCCCCGGCTTCGTCCTGTTCGCTCAAGACCTCCTCGGCGCCGTTCAAATTGGCATTGGCCCTCGTTCCTCGTTCGAATGGATCGTAGATGATGGACTCTAGATGGGCAAGAGCAGCCTGCGGAGGTGACTAGTACGGTGCGTAACGGTTGTCGTTGACGAAATCACTGCGCACCCGCCCGACTTCGTTCAGCTCCTGTTGCTCGTCTCCGTCCAGAGTCTGGAATTGCGTGTCAGAGACAAAAGCATCGCCAAGCTCGTCCTCTTCCAAATCTGGGTCCGGGTGCAAGGACGCACAGAAGGACATGGCTTCAAAGATGGGTTCCACTGCCAGGCCGGGGTCATGCGAGGGCTCACGAAAGGAAACGGAAATGGGACGCACACGATGTAGGATTTTGGGGCACGATCGTCAGTTCGCGCATCTGTGCCATGTCCTCGGCTGCCTCTTCTGGCGGAGAGCCAGTGTCGGTCTCATCTAGCTGACAGTATATAGACGGACGGCTTGATTCAGCGCGTGATATGGCGTGAAGGGTTATCGTGGGGTACTTGACCTGGAATCCGCGGCCAGTGGACGACATGAATACGAGCGCACTGGATAAAGTATGAACGAAGAGAGGTAGAGTGAACAGCGATCGGCGCACCTCTCGATGACATACAGCACGCCGATGGCAGCGTCCTCGGGAGTGAAGCCGTCGAGAGGAGGATCGAAGGTTACAGAGACATTCTCTTCCTTGTAGCGAAGGACAGGACGTATATCGCTGAAGGACGGGGGTGTCGAGGCGACGATGTCGCTGTGCTCCTCTGGCGAGACGAAGTCCGGAAGGGCGGTGATGACGAGGGTCGAGTCGGACGGCATTGAACGTTCTTGTCAAGGAAATATTAGACGGCGATTGTTTGCCCAAGAAACGATTGTTGTGGGCACAGCCAAGAAGTATTTATACTTGTCATCCACACGTCCACGATGTCTGGTGCTCACGAGCTTCAAACGGCGGCCCTTCTGGGGCACATCGCGAGCCAGATGCAGGTCAACGTCGCCTTTCTAGAGTCACAAAGCTACCTGTCCCCTCGAGACGCGGCGACAATGAAGGAAATCATCGGGCGTCTCCCTGTGCAGACGCAGCTGAGTGTCACGACCACGACCACGACCACGAGCCAGGTTGGTGTTGTCGGGGCTCCAGCTGGCGGCGGACGTGTTGTCCCCCCGCCGCCAAGGCAGGTAGCAGCGACGCCATCGAAAGGTGTGTATGCGCGCGCGCTCTGGGCTTACAACGAGGACGGGGCTGTACGTAGCCTGAACCGGACGCTGTCTGGGCTGTGGTTAACACTCGTCACGGCAGGAAGCGAATGATCTGTCGTTTGCGGCGGGCGAGACGGTCGAAGTCGTTTCGGAGAAGAACGAGGACTGGTGGCTCGGCAGGGCACGCGGAAAGGAGGGGCTCTTCCCCTCCAACCATGTCGAGAAAATAGAGTCGACGGTGGCCGCTACGGGGAGACCGTACCGTCCATTTGGAGCTGCGCTGCACGGGACGGACACGCCGCCGCCCAGCGGGGCTGGGGTCAACTCGATTGGTCTGCAGCAGGCGTCGGGACAGGCGGAGAAGAAGAGCAAGTACGGTGCGCTGGGCAACACGGTACAAGTCGAGAGCACCCGCAGTGTCGCTTCCGCTGACGAACGTGTAGATGGCACACTCTGCTGCGGGCGGCGTCGGCTTTGGTGCGGGTGGGTCTTTTGTCACTGCTCGTGGCGGCGTCGAGCTCACTCACAATGGCTTGCCAGGTGCGGCGATTGGCGGTGGGCTGGTGAGGGCCATTTTCTGAGGGTATTATTACATAATCTGTATCACGTGTGCTGCGGTCACTGGCCACTGCGCGTTTCTGCCTGCTGCAGAGCCGACGCCTCGTACATATCACCGTTCACTCGTTGCTTCTCTACCATGCCCTTCTTGGATTCCCTGCGCGATGGGCTGGACCGCGTCCTGCCCAAGAAGCGCTTCGTTTCGTCTGGTGGGATAGGCAACAAGGCCGGGGTCGTTAGATACAACGACGATGTGAGATCCCCTCCCCCCCTCTTCCCTCCTTCTCGCTCCGTCTCGTTCTTGCTGTTGCCACGTTGCAGCTCGGCGTTGGTCGTCGCAACGCATCTTAATCTCGACGTTCTTTCCAACACTCGGTTACGTAATTCTCTCTTGTCTTCTATGCCTGCATGGACCAGTCGGGCACGCTGGTCTTTCTGCTCTTCGTACCCCTCCTATGGGTCATATGGCTCGCGGTCATTTCATTCCCCATGCTTCTGCCTTGACGTTTCCGTTGACGCGACTCACCAATGACCACAGATGATAATATCCAAACCGGCCATCATCTTCCACACCTCTCAGGCCTTTTTCAACTTTCTCTCCATGGCTTGTTTCGCCAGCGTCGCCAGTTTCCAAGCAAAATGGAACGTCGGTCCCTGTCTGTACCCTTTGCCCTGTCCGTGTGCTGGCTTGGCTGACACGGTCACCCAGCTGGCCTCACCGGATTCGCGCTATTCGTGTCCATCTCTGGCATTTTCCTCTCTCTCTTCTTGATGTTTGTCCCCGTAGTCTACGAAAGGTACGACAAGCTCCCCCGCCTTGCACGGGCCCTCCAGGAGGCACGCGTCGGGTTCGTTCTCACGGGCATTGGCTGCACGTTCAGTCTTCTCATCGCGTGTGTCGTCTCCCCCTCGTGCCATTTCCCCGTTCCTGACCCACGGCACTGGCCACCACCACCACCCTTAGCTTCGTGACAACTATCTCAGCATGGACCGAAGCCGGGTGCAAAAACGCTAGCAATGATCCCCATGCGTCGCTCGGCTCTGACTTTGTCAATGCCTTGCCTTCATGGTGCAGCACGAAGAAAGCGGGATGCATATTCTTCTGGCTAACTTTCGGTAAAGCATTCCTGCCCGTGGCGCGCCGCTTGCACTGATCCAACATGTCCTCCAGGCTTTTGGCTTGCCTCTCTCGTCCTTCTCATCATAGATTGGCGATCAGGAAACTTGGCCACACGTCCGTTGGACCCGCCATTTACACGCCCGGATATCGAAGAGGCTGACGAGGCGGAGGACGAGCCCGAGACAACCTCGTATCAGCCTGTTGGTTCTCTGCCGCCACCTTCCGCTGACGCTAGCCAAACCACTACCAATTCCGTACCGACGGCCATGGCTCCTCGACGGTCTTCTACCTATGACAACTCCAAAGCTACGGGTTCGCCCTTTGCTGATTCCAACCGCTGGTCCGCGGCGACCACGACCACGGCTGCGCCGAGCGCCACCACGTACTCGAGCAGCGGACCACGGAATAGTGGGTATGCTACACCGCCCGCAGCTGCGTCACGCCCTTCTCTGGACGTGTATGGCGCGTTCTCAGACCCTGCGCCGTCAGGGTATGGTGGTGTATCGAGTTCGTTCGCGCCACCTCCCGGAGACCCAAACGCACCACGGATCAGTCGGACGATGCAGTATGCAGATCCATACGCGGCTGTGCGGGCGTCTCTGGCCGCAAGCGGACACACTGCACCACCGAGATACGAATCGTAATACCAATGAGAATCGGATCTTGCTGTCTCTTATGATGTTTTTTTCGCTTGTGCGCATCGATCTCACTGCTTCCTGCCCTTCACGTTCGAGGACGCCGATGTTGTTCACCCGTAATCTTATTATTGCGTAGATGTAGGTTGAATGGGACAATAACTATATTTGAGACCTCGCCGGTCTCACGCTCGATCAACAACTCGCTTGGGCCAGTTTCGACGTGGCCCGACGCAGACGCTCACCCGACCATACAATGTCGAAACAGTCCGCTGGACTTCTCTCGCACGTCTTTGGCTTCGTCTCTAGAGAATTCGAGTCCTTCGTTCTCAGTGCCACGGTGCGTCCACTCAGTCATGTCTGAATTCCCTCCAAGTGATAGCCGCGTCTCCAGGCGAGCCAACCTGTGTCAACCAGGCGCGTCAAGAGCTCTGGGAGGAGACGTGGTCGAGACTCGGGGGGAAACGCGAGCGAGGGTGAGCCAAAACACAGGTCAAGGGCTCGACACCACCGAGAACGCGACAAGCACTCCAAACCCGAACTCTCTCGTCGAAAGCCACGCTCTAGATCAGCGGATTCCACCAGGAAATGTCTCCACGACCGCATAAAACCAGCGTATATGATCGACGACCGAGGTAGGACCACTTCTCGCATTTTCTTGGGGCATTGTTGAACTGTTGGTGCAGTACTTTCTGCTAGCGACCGGGAGCGCTCAAGGTCTCCTACGCTTCCTCCAACGTCCACGTTTCCAGCACCTCCACCACCGAGATTGAAAAAACAACCGTCAATCACCATGCCTGGCTCTCTCTACCCTCGTTCTCCTTCACTTGTGCCAGACAGGCCGGGCTCGAACCAATGCACGCAAGCGACTTTGAGCGTCCCAGTCTCTACACCTTCCCACCCTCCAAACAGTGATCTAGACCAAGTTGAACCTGGAACATCGTGGTCGCAGTCCACCGTCCCGAGCGACCAACCCTTTCTTAGCCAATACGTTTCTCCTTGGCGCACTCGTTCCGTGGCTTCAGTCAAGGATGCGGTTCAGCGGTTCAGCGCGACAGATGGGGCCGAGGCAGACTTTTCTCTCATGCTACCCAGTCCTCATTCGTCTCCTGTCAAGCCTGTCTCCAAGACTCGATCTGTCGAGGAGGTGTCTCCGCACCACCCGACTTCGAACACTGCCGTGCCATCAGCGACCTCTAGGAAAGGCAAGGAGCGAGCGCAAGATGATGACGATTTAGACTTTATTGTAGGTGGAAGCTCAGGTCATGATGGCGTGTG
>JBBPUK010000079.1:18360-31038 GCA_038094635.1 Tylopilus cervinicoccineus
GCCCCGGTGTTTATGGGCGTGGGATGTGTAGAAGGGGCGGAACTGGACAGCGAGGAGGGGGATGTGGTCAAGGAAGCGCCGCTTCGGAGACCGTCCAAAACATTGAACCAGGCTTCTCTCATTCCGCGACCAAAATCTAGAACGTGAGTTCCAAATCTCAGAGATGATACCTCCGCTATGTCATACCGTGTTTTGATATTTAGCTATTTATCTGTATTTCTTTGAATGTATTGTTCTTCCTACTTCATTGAACCCCTCGGGCTGGACCGATTTCAGAGGTCTACGGTCCTGTGTCGGCCGAATCTCCATCCAGGTACCTTACACCGCATGCTAGTATACCGAAGCCATAGAATAGCCATCAACGACTATGGAACTGCAAGGTCTTTCCGAGAAAACTAGACGTGGCGTCGAGCGACTCCGTGCGTATGGGCAGCCACAAGATTTGTAGGTTCTTATGAACCGAGTCCAGACACGTTATGATTCATTCAAGCACACCCAATCTACAGGTCGGACATTCCGAGAGAGAAACTGGGCGCTGTTCTGGTTCTGGTTTATGAGAAAGGGGGTGAACTCCGAGTCCTCCTTACCACACGTTCCAAGCTCCTCCGTGCCCATCCTGGACAGACAGCATTGCCAGGTGGCAAAGCGGACGAGACCGACGCGGATCTCGTTTACACAGCTGTAAGATCTCCCGCTTGTCTCTTCATTTTTGCTTCTCGTCTGCCAAACATTCGTTTGACGCTGCGTTTCTTCCCCGCACCCGTTGTCCAACAGTTTAGAGAAGCGCACGAAGAAGTCGGACTTCCACTCGACTCGTCTGATATTCATACGCTCTGTACCCTCCAGCCGTTTCTCTCTCAATCCCAACTCATCGTCATGCCCGTCGTTGCGCTCCTTATGGACCTCACGATCCTCTCTACGCTGAAGCGCTCCGTCGGGGAGGTAGATCGCATCTTCGACCACCCGCTCGAGGCTATTCTGGATCCGTCCCTATCCGCAAAGGAGCCTCTGGTGCCGGGGGGAAGCGAAGACTGGCCCTACTCGGAAGAGTATCACGTGAGTGTCATTTCGTGCAGAGGGGACGAGGTTTCTTTCTTTTTTTTTTTCCTGGACCTTTGTTGTCGAACGAACACACAGAACGTCACGGATCAAATCGTCAAGGTCGACGAGACGGAGACGGTGCTGTACCGCCACCATCGTTTCCGTTCCTGTGCGTCTCCCGTCAAAGGCTTGACGGCCGATATTCTGGTAAGAATTTATGATCGTGAAAAAAAACCTGCCAAGCGGATACGCGACTCATTTTTTTTTTCTGTACCCTAGATCTGTGCTGCAGGCATCGTCTATGACAAGGCAACATCGTATGAACGTCATCCTCCCGGGAGGGACGTCTCGTACTTGCTTGACCTGCGAATGAAGCAATATCGAACCCTCGAGAGGCCTAGAGCTGATAGTGTATTGGCCACATGACCCAGTGTAAAATAATTTGTACTCACCTGCGGTTACAAAGGTTTGTCGGGGATACTGTAGTCTGGCTAAGTAGCGGGAATTCCGAACGCACAATCCTGTGTATTCACCCTTAACATCTATGTACTGCTCGAGTTATGACTGTGATCGAATAGATTTTAGAATATATCCTTCGAGTCCCCCGCAGACCCAAAGCTCTTGCACGCTAGCACCAACCGTGCGGACTGCGTACTGTTTTTTGTATCCGGAACCCTTGACGTCGACAAATCCGTCGTGCATGTTGATCCGTATGCTGTGACCTTCGTTCACGGTGAGCTCGCCTTTCTTACCCCCGCCGCCACGTTTTCCATCCTTGGCATAGACGTCTGTGAGATCCTTGACAAGCTCAGGACATTCGAGGCACACGAGGCCATTATTGATAGCGTTCCGCTTGAAGATATCCCCGAACGAGCCCGCAATTACAACGGGGATGCCAGCGGCTTTGAGCGCGGTCGCGGCCTGCTCACGAGATGATCCTGTGCCAAAGTTGTACCCAGACACGAGTATGACGCCCTCCCTCGTGCTATCGGTGCCATCGGCTGGTGCAGGGGTGGAAGTCTGCTGGTTTGCGATCAGTGAGGCCACTGTGCCTGCGAAAGTAGGATCATAGTTCTCCATGACAACCTGTGCTTGTCGCTCAAGAGTGATATCGTCCTGGTAGGTATATTTTCCGGGGTAGAGAGCATCCGTGTTCAAGTTGTCTTGCGGTGTAAACAACATGCGACCCAAGAAGGCGGATGGAAAGCCTGGGAAGAGAGGTTCAGATGCCATTTGTATTGAAGTGTCGGACGAGACAGTGGGCGGTGCTGAAGGGGCTACGTAAAACGCAGGTACCCCAGCTGGAGGTAGACGAGCAGAGTTGAGCGTGTCGGGGCCGCAGATATATCCTTTGATTGCACTGGCAGCGACCACTGCAGGGCTAGCTAGATATGCTTGCGCCTCAGGGTGGCCCATGCGACCCTTATAATTCCTGTTGGTCGCGCTAATCCCGGTCTCCCCTTCCTGAAGAAGACCCGTGCCGAGACCAATACAAGGTCCACATCCCGCGGGAAGAACTTTGGCGCCAGACGCCACAAGTGTGCCCCAATATCCAAGCCGCTCGGACTCTTGCTGGACCAACGAGCTTGCTGCGGCAATATAGAAGTCGACCCCCGGTGCAACCGTGTTTCCGTCCATGACTGCTGCCGCCTCCGCGATATCTGAGACACGTGAATTGGTGCAACTGACGAGATATGCTTTCTGGATAGGTATGCGGGATTCTTCAAGCTTTGGTAGTGGCGCTGATATTTTGACGCTGTTTGGGCCCGAGACATGTGGGACGAGCGTGGAAAGGTCGAACACGAGGTGCGATGCGTAGGAAGCACCAGTATCCGAAGCAAGTGGGGTGGCCTTGATCGTATTGAGACGCTGTCTGTTGATGCGAGGGTGTTCCGGAGGAGTAGGAATACCAGAAGAGCCTGAGCCGAGGGAGCGGAATTCGACCCTCTTGAGTATTTGTTCATACCAGTCAAAAAGCGTCTGATCGACGGGGAATACGCCGACGAGGGCACCCCATTCCGTCGTCATGTTTGCAATCGTGAGACGTTCATCGACCGAGAGAGAAGCAACACCTTCGCCCGTAAACTCGATGGCAGCGTTTAGAACCTCATCCTTGTTGAAGGAACCACAGAGGGCCACAATGACATCCTTGCCTGTCACTCCCGGGGCTAATTTACCTCTGAGCTCCACTTTGACCATCCTCGGGACCTGCCACCACGTTTTTCCAGTGGCCCAGAGTGCAGCTGCGTCTGTGCGGACGATTGGCGTACCGACGCAGCCGACACCACCATACATGTTGCTGTGGCTGTCGCTGGCTACTGTGAGGGTATAGGGAAAGGCATAACCCTCTTCGACGAGGATCTGGTGACCGATACCCCGACCAGCGGGGAAGAAGTCGATAGCGTGCTGGCGAGCGAATGACTCGATAGCAAAGTACTTGGCGAGGTTTTTCTCGGACTTGTTTTGGACATCATGATCGAGGGTGAAAACAAGTTGCCTGGGGTCTGTGACCTTGGTGGCTCCTATGGATTTGAACCTGGCGTGGAGATGATCAGTCCCATGAGCGAGAGGGAGGAAGACTCGCCCGTACTTGGAGATGACAGGCCCGGTGTTGTCGTGTGTCATGACATGTTCTGGACGAATCATGACATAGTCTCCAGCCCTGACCACTCTTCCGTTGGGAACATCGACGGCGTACTTTTGGACGACCTTTTCGATGATAGTTTGCGGGTTAGAGGAGGCTGTCGCAAACGAACACGCATATACACATCGACGGGACCGGGCACGCAAGAGCGGTAGACCTGGAGCAGGTCGCATGATGCAAGACGTCCGACTCACAGGTTCGGGGGCTTATTCGCCTCCACCAAACTATACATACTGTACTCATTTTTGTCGACCTGCACTCAAGAAAGAGAAAGGCCGTGTTGCAATCAATAGGTTGGTGACGCGGTCTGGATCTGAAAGTACTGCTAGCCTCGGACTTGTGTCTGCAGGGCTCACGCAGCAGGTAACCCGGGCCTCATGACATCGCTGCTGTCGACGACGCCATGGACATTGATGACCTGGTCTGACTGCATTTTCCACTGACAGCGAGGAGCGGAGCTTCAGGAGAGCACCTGATCAGCTCAACACACCTCGTTCGCTTGTGCTCAGACGCCCCATGATCTCGGTTTCTTCAGGTCGGTGTAATCAAACTGTTCCACCTCGACATGCCGTACCCAACAACTTGTCCGTCAGGTCAGGCAGCGTCTCAGTTTACCAACCTCTTACACTCAGAGTTGGCAGTGACAGGTCGGCGGCGGTGGACCCTATGACGGCATCGGCTATTAGGCCTTTGAAACGAGCCAAGGACCAAGCTTGGACTTGTGTTGAACTGGATAATCATGTGGGCACATCACAACACATTGAAACTTCTGAACCGTCTCCTCCCTTAAAGTCTCACATTCATCAAGTTTGGTTTCCCGACAGTCTGTGTCTATCCTCTCCTCTCGAGTCTGACCAAGTCTGGCTTAATGTTGGTGTTGTACCAAGCAATACTACTGGTGGCCTCAGCTTCATTCGTGGCCTCGGCCGTTGATGTAGTCATCCCTCTCTGTGCACCCAGCAGTGCTCCTTCGGTGGCCCCGGACCTGGTCTCATTTTCCATCGAGCAAGATAAATGGACAGA
Source organism: Tylopilus cervinicoccineus (assembly GCA_038094635.1). NCBI lineage: Eukaryota > Fungi > Basidiomycota > Agaricomycetes > Boletales > Boletaceae > Tylopilus > Tylopilus cervinicoccineus. Next base: position 23,069 of record JBBPUK010000079.1, read on the forward strand.
TTGGCCAGGAACTGCCCGGCCGAACAATTTTTTTCACAATGCTCTCCACAACCTGGTTGAAATCACCCAGTCACCGCCGTTCATAAGAATTGGTGCCAATTCTGAGGATCACACCGACTTTAGCTGTCATGTTCAAGTATGCCTTCATCTCTCAATCTGTCACAATACTGATCTAGTGTACCAGTACGAAGAGGGGGTTTTCCCTGCCTCCACTCCTGTTACTCCTTATCCCGAGGCGACTAACATTACGGTCGGACAAGGATTTTATGATGTTATATCTCATCTTCCTTTTGGCAAGTCCTGACTCGTATGCGCTGCAATTGATTTTGATCAGGGCCTGTTTGACAGGAACCCGCGTCCACTGGGGAGTCAACCTGAGGCAAAATAACTTGACCGCTGCATATCTTGAAACGAAGGCACTGGTCCAAGCTTTCGAATCACCATCAGTCCAGGAAAAGGGGATCACACTCAACTTTATCGAGGTGGGCAATGAGGCCGATCTCTATCACAACAATGGAGGTAGGAATAGTAGCTGGAGTGTTTTCGAATATGTCCCTCAGTAAGTGCATCGTCATTCTTATCTCCATAACTGACTTTGGAGGAGATGGATTCAACTTGCTACCAATGTTTCGCAGACCGTTGGTCTATCACGGAATTCCCGGACTAAGCTGATAGGAGGCGCATTTGCTGGTTCGTCCCATAACAACATCAGCGGTTTCTCTCCGCAAGCAATTTTTGCGGATGGTATTCTCGATTCTTATCCTGGTGCCTTCATTACCACGTACGTCTGCGTTAGAATTTTACAAATACGCTCCTCATTATTTCCAAAGAATATCCCAGCACCAATACAGCGGGTCCTTCTGCACTGGATCTGGTGCGGTTCTGCAGGATCTGATGACGAAGAGTTACATTCGCGGGAACATATCCGTCTTTGAACCGGACATCAGCGCTACCGTTGCACGGGACCTAGATTATATCCTAGGCGAGACGAACAGTGAGTGTTTGAGTACTTGTCACTTGTTACTGCTGACGGCCATAGGCATGAGCTGCCATGGTGCGCCAGGTACGTGAAAGGCTATGTTCACACCTTGACATCATTCATCTGTTTGTAGGCGTGAGCAATACTGCTGGTGCCGCACTCTGGGCACTCGATTATTCATTGTTCGCGACACAAGTCGGCATCAGTCGATTACACTTCCACCAAGGTATCGGCTATAAATACAACTTTGTAAGTGATGCCACGCTGCACAAGATAGATAGTCTGACCTCATGCCCTTCAATAAAAGGTCCAGCCCGTGACTCTCAACCACTCTATATTGGATGGCTCTCCGATCACGCCACTTCCCCCTCACATACAACCTCCCTACTATGCGGCGATCATCGCCGCGGAAGCGATCGGCTCAACTGGTGCCGCACAGGTGGTCGAGATTCCCATAGACGCAACTGACGTCTCAGGATACGTTGTATATGAACACGGCAAACTCGCCCGAGTGGTGTTCATCAACACCGTTGCGTATCTTCCTGGAAGGGGAGTCCGCAATACCACTCACATAAATATTGATTTCTCGGGCTTCGGGCAAGCTGCACAGTGGATGGAAGTAAAGAGGCTTAATATCACGTGTGTTGTATTTTCCCCCGTATATTACTCTACTCACTAACCCACAGATATGCAAATGCGACGTCCGGAATCACCTGGGGAGGGCAAACATATGAAACAGCCGACGCTAGAGTTAGTGGAAAGCTTCAACTAGAGAAACTGGAAGTTTGTACAGGTCTGGATATCCAAGAGACCGAAGCAGTTTTACTTTCGTTCTTGTAGCAGATTGTGAAGACATAACTTGGTTGAGCATCCATCTTTTTGGCAAATGCTAGCAGTGGATGTCAGGGATCTGGAGGAGAGGAAATCACCCGCACATTGGACCTTTCTCAGGTCATCTGTAATCTTGACGTGATATCCGTCGTCAGCCACTTCAGGATCATTTGATATCCATGTTTCACTATTCCTGCCGCCCATCGTCTTGAAACCACTTGTCGGAAGTATTTCGATCCCAGAGGACTTGAAATATGATACTTGAACGTGAAGTTGGAGTGAAGGCTTGTTCGCAGACACATGAAAATAACAAGGGGAAGAACGCAACAAAGCCATCTATAGTTAACGGAGATGAGTTTTCCCTTGCTTGTGATTATCAGCTGCCCGTACATAAATGCATTCGCGCTGGCTCTAGATCCACTTCAAAAGCTCCAGTCTCCTCCGATCCTCGCTCGTGTGACCGAGGCAGCACCAATAACCTAAGATCCTCTCAGGCTTGTATATCACGCTCCATATCTGAAGAAGATGGAAGCAAGGAATTGGTACGTGATGTCTGCCTATCGTCGGTGATAGGTATGTGCGTGTGTGTAAACGGTCGCCTCTCATCCTAAGAGCAAGTAGTGCGATAAGGAAGAACCCGTGAATGTGACTTCGTTCTCTTCGAAACTACAAGGAGTGTTGAACGAATTTTGCCGGACTGCTATGTCATTTTGACGACAATTTCACGGGAATGCTACCTCGCGATCGTACTCTTTAATCCAAGGTGCGTATTCCCTAGATGAATCTCCTGGGTGAGGCCAGCATGGTAATAAGATGGGCACAGGGGATGATGGTGAGATCTGGAGGACGGCAGAACTGCCATGAAAATAGGTTAAGTGGAAAGATGGTCGTTGGTGTCCGATGAGCAAGGCCGCGGCCCAGGAATGTATGCCAATACGTTTTCTTCCTTTACACCACCAGGAATGGGACCACTAGAATATTGCGCAAGGCCGGAGACAGCAGAACGCCGGATATGAACGCACGGTGGGCGCTGTATTCAAATATGACAACCTTCGCATGCAATGGTAAGTCAGGCAATGGTGATTCTGGTAAGCCTCTACGCCGTCCGCTAGCTAGCTCTGTTGACGTTGATGGCATCCATCATCCAGGTTGGTGCCTACAATATTGGATCTTGCCACTGCAAACTATCACATCTGGTAACATTACTGTAACGGGGAAACTGCTTTCAGTAAAGTCGTCTGAAAGCACTGGATGTGATCCAGACTCGCGCGCAGAGATACCGGTACACACAGGAAAGGCGATGAAAGTTTGTCGGCTTGCGTGAGAGCAATATTTCCAACAAATCTGAGGAGAATAGTCAGCAAAGCATGGGAACCACGTTAGAATTGCGAGCTGCAGGCATGCCTGCCTGACGTTTGTAACGTGGATAACACCAGTCATCGATGCCCCCCTCAACCAACTTCTCGACATCGTAGCGAGCGACGTGAGGGTCAACGTGAAATGCCTTGTTGAAAAAACGACCCATCTGAAGACAAGAGATCATCGATAGTGCCGCGGTGACGATGGCTTGGATGGAAAGGAGTGTCGAGGATTTCTGGATAAGTACTCATGAATTTGAAATGTATTCACGACTGTTAAGAGGCGAGGGCTGGGTGTTTTGATGAATTCATCTGGGGAAGGACTCCGAGATGGGGACGAATGAGCGTTCTGCTGAAATCAAGTATCTCTGGAAGACTTGTACGTGTCTCCGTCGCCATTTCAAAGAGCCACTTAGGCTTGACAGAGCCAGGCTTGCTTCAGCGTCGAGAAATCTTGGATAACATGAATACTTTGTAAGAGGTATGCCCGAGAGGAGAACGATCAATGGACATCTGGATTCCAACCATTCTGGGCTCGGTAGCGGACACGTTTGGTGGTACGAGGAACGTCAGCAGTGCGACCAACGCCTGGGAGATGTTGGTAAGAAGTGCAGTGATGTACTGCCAGTGTGTAGGAGGAGGGGGGAGATCTAAGTCGGCTGCATTCTGGTGGGCGAGAAAATTAGTGGATTCGGATTAAAAGTCTTCATCGCCAGAGATCACGTTCGGTAACTCGACAGCCGACCATGTATGCGAGCATGTCAGATGTTCTTCCGCCGTTTCTATACAGCATCATCGTCTGGAAATAGCGCGAATGACTGCACAGCGTTCAGTTCTCCCGTCCGGTGAGGGTAATTAAAGAATCCCTGGACGTACCTCTTGTTTGCATTCCGCGCAGCCAGAACACTCACGGTCTAAGCGCTTCGACGTGACACAGGCCTGCAGTGTATGCCCACCGAGGTCTAGAGGTACTGCAGGCGGGTGCGCTGTACATGGGCCCATATATATGGTTGCCTGCCAGCGGGTGGAGTCTGGAATGGAGAAACACAGCATTCAATGGCGCAGATATATGTCGGTGAGCTACATGTCGAGGCAGTCAGATTCAGAGCGCAGCAATGACTTCCGGTATGTTCAGTTGCCGGCCTTCCGTCCACCCAGTCGTCACTGCACGTCACTGGCGGCTGACATCAACATGCCTTGTAGTATTTAAAGCCAAAGACTTCTCGCTCGCTCGTTCTCGAGACGGGTTGCTGCACCTCCGTCGTCGCATACCAGCCAATATTGACATACCACCACGCCGTCATGAGCTCCACTAGCTCCTTCGAATTTCAGACCGCAAAATCCTTTGCAAGGAGCGAGGATGATCGAGTCGTGCACGCCGGCAAACGCTTCATCGCGAGTGCCAACGTGCGCATGGATAGAATGGTCGTCAAATTTGGTCCCGCCACCACAGATGGCACCATCAAGGCAAAGCGGTCGGAGAGCAGGGCAAGTAGAGCTATTTTATTGGCTCACTGTTGATGTCTAACTCTCATCCTTCAAAATGTATTTCAGCCCTCTTTGCTCCTCAATACCCAGGCAAAGAAGCAAACGAAGATTGTATCAAAGGTCAAGTCGGCGAAGGACAGTATCACGAAGTTATTCAAGACTACGGATCGCGTCTCTCCGTCGCTGACACCAACACCTCAGCGTTCCGTCTCCGAAGTCGGCGATGTCATCGTTGCGGGTTCACTCCCCTCTGGGAAAACCGGGCTGGCAGACGCTGCCTCGCTCGACGACGACTTCATCTGTGTCTCGCAATGTGCAACCGAAGTTCCATCGCCATCGCCATCAGCGCCACCTTTCACTTTGCCAGAGCCTCGATACATAGCCCCCCCTACCGTCATTTTCAACGAGCTACCTACAATCGAGGAGGAGGCTGAGGGCACAGAGCTTGATATCGAAGTCCTGCAGGCGAAACCTTCATGTGGACTCCTGACAACGAGCAACTCTGAGGCCAAGTACGACGCAATGTTGACAGCTGAATTTGCGGCTTTCACTTTCGACTCGAAAGACATTCAAGAGTGGTCTGACGAGGTGGAGAGGGAGAAGCAGGCAAGGATGAACGCCCACTTTACTTACGCTTCGGAGGCCTTGGCGGTTCCTGTTCCGAGGCTTTCTACTTATTTTGCCACCGATGGTCTTGCAGATTCCGCTATGATTGAAAGGGACGAATTTATTAACGACCCCTCAGCCGCCGGGACTGAGATCTCGGAGACGAGCACTTCGTCGGCGGATTCTTCTCTAGTGACTAGCGTCGATACAGAAGAGGATCGACTTCAACTCTCCCCAGTTATACTTCGTAGACTTGGGAATGTCCAAAGTCATCAAGATCTGAAGGTGTGCTCACACAAGTGTCGCCATTGCATCTCTTTTTTATACAAAACGCACAGGTAACCATGAACTGCAGTGGCTCATTCTCGAATCTATCCTGTTGGTCGTTCGACTTGGATCGGCTCGACTCGACTGCTGTCGCAAGCAAGATTGGGTTGCGTAGGTCGGTAAAATGCAATAACCTTCGGGTATGCTAACAACCCGTGTGCCGTGTTCAAACAACTGTCCTTAATTTCGTGTCCAGAAATCGTTTTCGTTATTGGAATCTGGAATACACCACACATTGAATCGTGAAAGGAGAGCGAGCAACGATCAACCGGTAAGAACCTGGTTCCTCAAACGTTCCGTGTATTTCAACTTACTTCATAGTCATCAATCCACCGTCTCGGAGGCTACTAAGTCGGTTATGATTTGCCTGAAACCCCAGGTAGTCACTGAAACTGATCAACGAACTCGAACTTTGAAGATCGGAATTAATGCCAGAGATGAGAAATTCATTCGGTATGAAATACACTACAAATGATGCACACACAACATAATAAAAAGGATACTATGCTGACGCGGTCACTGCGATAGGGGTGGTTACAGAAGCAGTTGATGCTTTTCTAGCTCCCGCAGGACCCTGAACGGAGGAAACTTGGTCCTTTTGTTGTTCCGAAGGCGCATTCGAGTTTTCTGGGGAGCTCGAATGACTGACCTTGGCCTTTTTCTTCTTTTTGAGTAAGCCTGCAGGGACCGTAGTCATGAGTCCGTATGCCCTCAGCGGGGGGTACCAACCTGTAGAAACAGCAGACCTGACGCTGTCAATGATTTCCTGACTTTCTTCGAGGTATTCGGTGTCGTCAAAACGATGTTTTTTACCAGCAGAGGTCTCAGGGCCCACGGAAGCTGATGCGATCTTTCGCTCAAGGTTTTCTAGCTTGGCTTTTTTAGCTTCTGCTGCGGCCAGCTTGCGTTGCTCCTCGGTCTCCATATAGTCGACCAGGCTGCACGGATATTAAATGAATATGTTGGAAAAACAAGGGAATAAACAGACCGTTTAGCAGTCTTGATGGTGCTAAGTCTGCGGCCGCTGAGATCCCTGCATGAGTCATTGTTACTCGTCTTCTGGCTACTCATGCGACCTCCGGCGGCACGAAGCTGGGAGCCAAAGCCGCCTTTTCCGCCACGAAGACGCGGAACAATTCGCAGAATGACGAGGTCGGACGATTCTTCATGTAGATCTGACACGCGAACGTCCGGGGTTAGCGAACCGTTGTGGGGGGAGATGTACAAGGAGTCGGAGGGGGGTAGGTCCGGGTAGCGGTCGCAGAGAAGATGGTAGAGATCATTTATGCGAGTTTCGGAAGGGACACGGAGAGATAGGGTGGGGAAAGGCGGGAACGTGGAGAAGAGGACACTGGTAGACATGACGGGAAGAAGACAAGACAAGACAAGAGCTGGGTTTGTAGGACAACAAGTGTCAACAAGAGATGCGATCACGTGTCGATGCATATAAGTGAGGGGCACGACGTTTGTCATCGCAGCGATGATGGACGTCCTCAACCAGCAAGTGCCACTATTCGTCTGGCCGATCCAGCTCTGTCTGGGAGTGACACTGACCGCCTATGTTCTGTCCCTCCTCACCGGCAACGTCTCGCAGGTGGACAGGCTCTGGACATTCCTCCCCACCATCTACACTGCCTATTATGCATTTCTCCCCCTCTGGCCTCGCACCCCGCAGCTCCTCTTCCCGTATACTCCAGAAACAGTTCCAGAGTCTGTTGTGGGTTCCTTTAGTCTACGTGCGATACTCATGTTCGCTTTGATCGTAAGTTGTCCGTATATTTAACTAAGGTCAGGTTTGACGTGCAAGCGCTCAGGTCACTTGGATGTTCAGGTGCTTGGTGACCCTATTTGATTGCATCGCCCTCTGACGTGGACCTTGCAGGCTGTCGTACAATACACTCCGACGAGGACTTTTCCGTTTGTAAGTGTATCGTGACCAATATGATGCACAGCTCATCGCGCTTGTTTGGTATAGCAATGACGAGGACTACCGCTGGCAAGTCCTCCGTCAGAAAATATCTCCGTTTTTTTTCCAGGTTGTCAACTTCACGTTCATCGGTAAGCTGGACTGTCACCACAGGCCGCGAAGCTCATATGGCGCCCAGCTGTGATTCAGAATATCATCCTCTTTCTACTTGGCATTCCTGCTAAGATCGCAGTCAGTCAACCACACACATGCCTGGGTGTCTCCGATTACGCCCTCGGCGCACTTGGATTCCTCACGCTTGTGATCGAGTTCGTTGCGGACAACCAGCAGTATTCGTATCAGACATTCAAACATTCAGGAAAAATAAATCCAAACGAATGGCGTGGAGCACGCATTGCCTGGACGAAACGGGATGCCGCGAGGGGATTTGTGACCAGGGGACTGTGGGCGTGGT
>JBBPUK010000079.1:34644-46908 GCA_038094635.1 Tylopilus cervinicoccineus
TGGCCCAGGACCCTTCGGAGAGGTAAACACAGACTTTTGTTGTGGCTCGGTAAGGAGGCAGATGGGTCAATGGACACAACCACACCGAGTAAACTGGGCACGAAGGATGAAATGGGCCGATTAGAAAAGGTGTGTACGCTCCTTCGGTCTGCACAACTTTGAGCAAGCATCACGGTCCGCCGCCTTAGCTCGTAAAAAAGTACGAACGGGGGGATCTTCCAAAGTCGGAATGGCTGGATAAGATGGCATTTCGGAAGATGGAAGAGATTCATGCTGTGAGTGTTTGCTCAGAGTCGTTTTATTCCGTCGGGCATGGCTAACTATCATTAGGCTGAGACCGCCAAGTCGGACAACATGTTCTTGTACATCGATATGCCTCGCTTCGACTTTCCCGTGGTGTTTAGCGAACCTGCAAGTACACCGAGAGCTCACATGTGTTGTCGGACTGACGAGGTCCCGGGTAGGAGGCACAAAGCACGCCGTCAACAACGTCCACTCCACCCACAGTGGTTACGCAAACACCAGCTGCACCTGTACTCCCCTCCTCATTTGCGACTGATCCCCACATGTGGGCGGTCCTGGATCCTGAGATGGCACGTGAAAATCCTGTGGAGGATAAGCATCGTCGTCTGGTCCGGAGTCATCGAAGCAGTCCGTATGACAGAGAGCTCAAACCAAATGCCAAGATCAGAGACGAGCTAGGGGTAAGTGTCCAGGCACTCCTCGATTACATGCACTTCGCCGACATGGTTACCCTAGGAGATCCTAAGCTACCCTCCCTCACAATTTCTCACTTCGGAGGAAAAAGATCTAATCTGGAAGTTCCGCTTTTATCTCGCAAGAGACAAGCGAGGATTGACCAAATTCCTCAAGTCGGTGACTTGGAGAGATCCCTCCGAGGTCAAACAGGCGGTCGAAGAGTTGTTACCCATGTGGACAGAGGTAGATACCGACGACGCCCTCGAACTACTGGGACCTGGTACGTTGGACTCGCGCGTAAGAGCGTTTGCGGTTAGACAGCTTAATCGCGCCGACGATGACGTGAATATACCATTTCCTCTTGTTGTTCTTTGAACTTGGTTGACGGATACACTTCAGGAGCTCATGCTATATCTACTTCAACTCGTCCAGGCGCTCAAGTTTGAGAGCGCTGCGAGTGATCAGCGATCGTCGAGATCGACGACGAGTGCAATTTCATACGACGATAGTGGTCTGACCGACTTCTTGATTGCTCGTGGAGTCAAGAATCACGTACTGGGTAACCGGTTGTACTGGTATCTCATGGTGGAGGTCGCTTTGGAGGATAGAATGGTGGCGAAGATGTATGGCAGGGTTGTGTTCAAGTTCCTGAGCAAGATACTCGAGGTGCATGGATCCTTGTTCTGATCGTGAACCGGTACTGATGCTTGTCGTAGTCGGAAGGCGGTAGTGAACGCCGCGAGCTCATGCGAAGACAGGGAATCATGGTCGAGACACTGGCCAAGCGCGCAAGGGAAACCAGGACTTCGAAAGATCCTCGACCAAGAAAGATTGAAAAGCTGCGCTCGTTCATCAACGACTCGAAGAATGGACTTGTCAATATCCCTCCCCTGCCTCTGCCTTTGAACGCTCGAATCGGGGTGACTGGGATCAACGCCGAAAAGTCTTCGGTGTTCAAGTCCAATCAGTTCCCCTTCTTACTCTACTTCCAGTGCGTGGATGGTTCGGAATATCCTGTCATCTTCAAAGATGGAGACGACATGCGGCAAGACCAACTGGTATTGCAGCTCTTTACGCTCATGGACCAGTTGTTGCGAAAAGAGAATCTGGACTTGAAATTGATACCGTATGATGTCCTGGCTACCGGACCACTACAGGGCATGGGGCAGTTCATTCCCAGCAAGACGATAGCAGCAATAGTAAGCGAACACGGGTCGCTATTGAACTATCTGCGGGCAGGCCATCCTGACGAAGGAAGCGTGGGCACGTATGGTGTGGAGCCGAGCGTGATTGACACGTTCGTCCGTAGTTGTGGTACGCGCTTTGTTGGTCTCAAGGTCCGAGAATAACCGCTGACCAAGCTGTAGCTGGATATTGCGTTGTCACGTACCTACTTGGCGTCGGCGACCGCCATTTGGATAATCTGTTGCTCACGGCCGATGGTCGGTCCAATTTTCTTGTCGTCCTGGTGCATGCTCATCGTTGCGCACATGCAGGACATTTCTTTCACGGTACTACCCCAGGGCGCCGCTCTCTTTTGAAGCACGGCTAATATAGTATCCATTACAGTCGACTTCGGTTATATCTTGGGCCGTGACCCGAAGCCGTTCCCCCCTCCCGTGAAGGTTTGCAAAGAGATGGTTGATGGGATGGGTGGCGCACAATCCACGCATTATGCGCGTTTCAAAAACTTTTGTTTCACAGCATTCACCATCCTGCGCAAGAGCGCCAATCTCATTTTAAATCTTGTCGCTCTTATGGTCGATGCCAACATCCCCGACATCAAACATCGTGATGTGCACGAACAGATTCAGGACAAGTTCCGGCTCGATCTGACGGAAGAGGAAGCCATCAAACACTTTGAGGCGTTGTTGAACGAGACGTCGTACTTTACGGTCGTGCTCGATCGAATTCATGATTTAGCACAGTACTGGAGAAGCTGATGATGATCTGATTATGTACATTGGCAGGATGAACTGTGCACAGGGTCCTTACGTATAATAGAGCCTCGGGTCATCGTTGGGGATCACCAGTTGTGTCGGAAGGAGCTACCAACTACCAACCTGATGGAGCACTGGTTGATTATAACGCGTTTTACTCACCGAGGAGACATTTCTTTTCGGAGCTTGTTAATATGCTCCTGCTGCCGCCAGGCACGCAACCAAGCGGGGGCAGTTGCACACGGCCTCAGTGTGCTACACTCCAAGTGCAAGGGTCAGAACTGAGATTCGCCTGAAAGAGCTGGCGCAGATGGAGACTGGGGCATGGCACTCCAGACCCATATGAATCGTTATCTCGCCGCATCTGAATGGAGCAAAGTCCGCTTCCCCAGCGCCATTGCCGTCGCGCGATTTGGTAGGTCTGCAAATGGAAGTGCCACGCATACTACCGTGACATTGGCTGGGAGGTCCGTGGCAGCGGCGAATCAGAACCTCGCCATCGTGGTCGCCTCACCAGAGTGCTTGATTGGAGAGGGAGCGTTCGTATCCTGCGGCCAACACTGAATGAGACTCCGGTCTTGTCGTCGTACGAGAGAGATGCTTCGCTGAAAGTCGCCGTTGGGCGTGTGGCCTGATTCAGAAAGGCTTGAAGGTCTCGAGGACGATGTCGTGGTAGCTGGCAGTGCTTGGTCGGAAGGTGATTGCTTGCCGGGCACCTCGACCAGATGGAACGCCTTCGTCGCTCTGCCTTGACCACATCAAAACGTTCGCTCGGACGAGGTGAGGAAGAAGAAGAAAGAAAAAAAAAAAAAAAACTGCCAGAGTAAGTCGCAGAACGGAATTCCAGGGTCAAGCTTGGCTGTGTCCGCCGACCTCAAATGGGGTGTGTTGCGCGAAGAGTTCTCACCCTGAGTCTAGTTTCTACTTTCGTGAACTCGCATCTACCACCCCAACCCAACCCAGCCAATGATCTACCGTCCAGTGCATTCATTGATGTCCCAGCGTTTACCAATGCTCCGCTGATGGCATGGTAACCAAAAACTATCGAGGAAGGCCAAAGATCCCAGCCCGAGATCGAGTGTGGCCAACTTGGTCAGTACGTCTTCATGGCATGACCTTATGTTTTCAAGGGCAGTGTGGACGCGTTATCGGACACGCGTCCAACAGACCCGTCTTTCCTACCAACGCACTCGCCAGATCGGTCCAAACCAAGAAAAACCTTACTGACAAAACACTGTCATCGGTATTCCGGTATTCTAATTACGCGAGAGTGGTATGTATCTATCACATTAGCATAATCCACGTTTCCAAGATCTTTCGAGTATGCGAATTCTCCCCAAACATGGACTTTTGTTCCACTTGAAACGGAGTTCATGACGTCCACGACAGTCAAGGAAACGTTCCAAATGTTCGGCTTGGTTGAACATCCGGGACACTGGATGGTCTGGCTGGCGTTTCCAGGGATGTAATCTTCACTATGGTATGTCAGATGTTACGCAAGTTCAGCGCGATTTGACTGCTGCGGTGCCCCGCCTTTTTAGAACACAAGGGAGATCAAGTAACGACACTCTTTCACATCATCTATATGGTATCCATAGGGTCCTCTACGTTGTTATCTGCATCCAAATCATGGCCAGGCTACCCTCCGGAGCCAATGAATGCCATGCCTCAGTGACCTCCATGCATCCCTTCACATGGCAAGTTTGGAGAGCACTCCAAAGCTGTTTCTGAATGCATATATATCAAGGGAACCTCTGCAAACGATGCATCAGCAGCGACACCATTCATACCTGCATCACTCTACCGTCATACAGTAATCTCCTCACTGTCCATATTCACTATGTCTCAAGACCTATGCTTCAACCATGACTTTACGGATGCGGTGAGGACTTGTCCAGCTTGGGCTGACAAGGCATGATGTTGACGCATAAGCCTTAGGACGCGGAGAGGCTTTGTCACTACGCAGCATTGCTGACCCACTCCCACCCCCAACACCGCTTGTACAGTTGCGGTTGGATGACATCCCAGGGCGTTTGCCGCTTGCCTGTTTCAGGTCCCGAGTTTCCCGACCATCTACGCACCCATCATGGCATCGTGGGCTCCGACAAGACGCCAGTTATGTGCTATTGGGATGGCTGCTTCATAGAGATGAAGAAAGAGAGCTTAATACGACACGTCAACGAAAGACATCTAGAATTCAAGTTTGCGTGTCCAAACTGCTCCGAACGGTTCACTCGCAACTATACCATGCAAAACCACGTAACGAGGAAGCACTCGGGTGGTTGAGCGATACTGTCTGCCTGTGGGTGCTTCGTTTGACATTCCTTTCGGAGACATCATTCTCACATTCCCCTAGTGATGCGTACGCGAAGATCCAGTCTGTCTAGTCTGTTGGCGTGTATCATTGTATGATCATACCCCAGCTCGGACTGGTGAATGCGTTACCCCATACCATTGAATTGAAGTATTCCATCTAATGCACCTCATGTATCTTACTTGGCCGGGCATCAGGCTTCTAATAGGCATCCATTCCTGTCGATTTCCTATCGCCTCGGTTTCCCGGGTGAGAGAGCAATTGAGCCTGCCAACCTGCGGACATGATAGCGGCCGGGGTATCGCCGACGGGAGTGTTCCTTGGCAAGCTGTGTAGAGACATGGCCGCGTGCCATTTTGATCTACCGTTGACGTGATCGTTGGCCCATCAGGTTCGCTTCACCCAAATGAGCTCCAGAACACGCCAACATGGCGCCCGCGTCATGGCTTGCTGTAGTGCTTAGGATGATGCTATGGTCACCGACGATCGTCCGACAACTCGCAAGCGCTGGTCCCTCTTTGCTTGAAGATGCAGGTGCGCTCGTCTGGCTGTCGTGCGTTTGGATCACTGTTGCCCTGGTCACCAGCGTTCAGAACCATGGTCGACACAAGCACCAAGGGAGGGCCCACTCACTCTACTGACAGATCTCAGGTCTCTCGAGCGCTCCGGTGCTAACAAAATTAGTATGGCAGCTTGGCCCTGTCGCTACCTGAACCGAGAAGGTATCAACGTATAAAAGCCATTCAACCTGCACCTGCACCACTCCCAAGTTTCATGGATCCTCTTCCAGGAACCGTATACAACAGTGACGTGAGCTTCACGGATCTCAACGACCCACTTTCTACGTCATCCCTGGCCAGTACCAGCACATCGAACATGCTATGGCCAGGTGTCACAGTCCAAACTATCCCAGGACACCTCGTCCCGGGTGCGTCATTCGCATCTTACCACAGGTGAGACTCTCACATCGCCACACCACCGGTGGTGACGCTGAACTACTCCAGACCCTGCGAAACAGAACCAGTTGGAATCAATGACACAGGGGATAACGATAACTGTGACCTCTACAGTTCATGTCAGTCATTGTCATTTTTCCCAGATTGGACAACGGAGAGTGAGTACGGGTTTAGCAGGGGGAAGCCAGATTTTATTGGTCTGACTGAGCATGCAGGAACACAAGACGTGGTCAACACGGGTCAACTCGTTGAACAGAGGTGTCCACTCGGGAAGACTGACCTGTATTCGAATTCGATCGGGGAGATGATTCCTCTCCCTGATTTCCCAAGCCGACTTCTGCCTCCATACGATCCCTTTGGTTCATGGATGGAGGTAACAGGGAATTTCTGTCCGTGTGATGCCTTCATGCAAGCGTGGCCCGTTCAAGAACACACTGTCCATTCGCATCTCTTTCACCCGATCAATGAACCGGGCTTTGATGGACGGAGCGACTTCTACAAAAATGTAAGTCGCCTCTCTTGCACGATCGAACGGTCGAGCGAATGACTTGGTTGTCCCAGCCTACCAGCGACACCCCGCGCGTGTGTCAGTGGTGTGACAATGGATCGCCATGCAACGAGCCCTATCCGCCAGGCGACAACCTGAAGCACTTCATTTCCCAACATTTTCACCATAGACACAGGCTCGTCCCGTCAAGTGGGAAATTAACACAAAGGTGTCTGTGGGTCGGATGTGGGAAGGAGCTCAAACAGGAAAGCATCGCGAGGCACGTTCTTACCGTACACCTGCATGTCACGACGGCATGCAGGGGTTGTGGAACTTCGTTTGCACGGCAGGATTCCCTCCAGAGACACATGAGGAACTCGTGCGGGGCATGTAAACGAGAACCATGATTTCGCGCGTGGTTCAAAACCGCACGCATCAAGATATCAACGTAAAGACATTGCCCTCGGAATTTTGATACAGAGAGCGAAGATCTAGGCAGCCTTTCTGATTCAACATCATTGCCTTTTTTTATTGTAGTCATGGACGACCTACAATGTATCACTAGAATGCACTCTACACAAAAAAAAAGCACGAGGCCACCTTCTAGAATCTTCTCTCTTCCATTACCACGCTGGACCCTCTATGAGGCTGATCATGAAAGGGGGGAGAGGAATAGGATCACATTTCGGCGGCGAATTCAAAGAAGTTGTCACCTCCCAACACGGAAAACAACGGTGTGGTCTAAACGTGTTTGTCTAAGCAATGCTTTTTTTCAGTTGATCTGCTTCGTCGTCAATGTCTCCCAAAGCTTGTTTTCCACTTCTTCGATCGTGTCCTGCGGCGTGTTGAGGCTGGTCATGAAATACGCAACGTTGCCTAGCGTCCTGTGATGTACCCCAAACGGTGCGCCACCAGGGGCTGCACTAAGGGCACTGCCATTGCGAACCGGATGCTCGATGGACCGAAACAGGCCCTGGGCAGTGTGGGATGCGTAACCTGGAAACAGGTTTCTGCAAGAAGTCGCACTGTAAAGACGGTAGGACCCTTACCGGCGCCATCATCTTTGAACTTGATCACGAGCACGGTACCCAACGCCATCGCCCCGTCCACGATGTCCAGCTTCGAGACAGAACTGACGAAGCCCGGGTCCCAGAAGCTCCAAACCGCAGTTAAACCAGGCCGCGGATCGCGCTCCCATTTTCCACGTGCTAAACGCCATGCATCTCGTTGAGCAAGCGTCTCGATCATGTCGAGGGTTGTGCTTGCGACTTGACAACCGACTGGGTGCGCTGTGTAGCTGTGACCATGTAGCAGCGCGTCCACTTTGGATTGACTGTTGAAAGCCTGAAACACGCGCTCGGAGGCCAGCGTTACAGAAAGAGGAAGGATGCCACCAGTGAGAATTTTTGCATAGACGGCGATGTCCGGATGGACACCCAGGAGGGACCCGAACGATTTTATACCGAGGCGGTACAGGCCAACAAAGACTTCGTCAAATATGACGGGCAGAGGGTTGTCAAAGAGGGATCCATCGCGAACGGCGTCGACCAAGACACGCTGGAATAGCGGGTCGACGAAGATCATCCCGCCAGCGCCCATCACTACCGGCTCCAAGATGAGTGCAGCCAGTTTCCGCTCTCCTTTTTGACGAAGTGCTTGCAGGGTGATCCTGACGTGCCTTTTGTAGGTGTCGGCGAGTGGTGAGCCAAGTCTATCCTCAACATTGTATATGGAATGCAGGTCGCCAAATTGGATGGAGGATGGCGACGAAAAAATGGGGGACGGGACGGTCACCACGGCGTCACCGTTTTTTATCGAGACAGTTGGTGGTTCGAACCAGAAGCCTTTGGGCTTATGCCATTCACATGTGTAAACCCCTTCCTCCGTAGCGTCCATCGCTCCTATCGTATCACCATGATAACTTCCCCTCAAACCCACAATCCAGAGATCTTTCTTGTCGCGGGGTGCAAGCTCCTTCTGGGCGATCGAGAATGACCGCAGAGCCATCTTGAGAGCAGCTTCCATGCCAGTGGACCCGTTATCAGTGAAAAAGGCACGTGAAGCCCAACCTTTACCGGGCCCTTCGTGTACCAGACGCTCCGCCAGTTTGAGCGCAGGGAGATGGATTGCCTGGGGAAACATGACATGTCCATACCGCCCGGCGGCGTTCGCCGCAGCCAAGGCAAGCGATGGGTCTGCATGCCCGACAGCTTGAGTCCACCAGGAAGCAGAACCATCTAACTTGGGATCAAGAAGGGAGCGGGGTGATGATTCTGAAGATGAATTATAAACACTGAAGAAATCACCCCATGCACTGTCGATCACTGTGACGTCCTTTTCAGACTTGACCAGACCGTGTTGTACGAACGGCCACCAGATGGTGTCCAATGTCCGACGGGGCATGGAACCGAGTTCCTCGATCCGATGAGCGTGGCACTCGTCTAGGCGGCGAAGGGCACGGAAAATCTCGCCGTCGAGACTCCTAGGAACTAATCTAGCATAGTAGGATTCAGTATTGGAGATGTCTTGATCAGCATTTCCATAGAGAGGGGGGGGAGGATCCAACGAAGTGACATGCACCCCACGTTCAGCAAAATAAGGAGCAAGATACTCGTAGTTTCGATAATAGTCGTCGTGGAAGAGGAGAATCGCGTCCACGATGTACCCGCGCAACACAAGCGACTCGTAGGACGATATTGTCGACGAAATTCCGCCGAGCTTGGAATCTCCAACCAGGACCGTAGGAAGAAACAGCGGTCGATAGCTTTCTAGCTGTGTCGTACCAGATAAAGTTGGACTATGGACACCTTGGACACACGTCAGAAAGTCTGCCACGGGAAAGACAGCGCTACCACTCACTCAGGAGTGACTCTCACCTCCGGCAGTTTCTACGTACATGTGGCCCGGCTTCCCTGCCCGGGCACACGCGCGAATGTGTCCGGCAATCGCGTTGACGAAAGTCTCGTCGGAAGGTGCGGGGGACTGCAGGCCAAATTGTTCAATGAGAGGGAAACCTTGGACAGTGGGCGTCTCACCTCAACGCCTGACCTTTGAAACGCCATTCGAACTGCGAGATGTGGACTGACGGGATCTTCGTATCGGAACAGGCAATGGGTGCTGAGCAAATGCTGGTGGGGGCCAGCGTGCCGGTTAACGTGCCTAACACATCATTAGTACTGCTTCCAACAGGACTGGTATCGTTTCAGCGTACGCATCGTCGGCATCCTGGGGTGCGCCAGTGCTGACCGGCTTTAGATAGAACGCCTTGTGGTTTGTGAGCGTGGACGCGCGAACGAGGGCGGCAGTGATGATGGTCTTGCCAACACCGGTGTTGGCACCGAATACCTGGTGAATGCGAAGGTGTCTGTAGAGATGGCTCATATCAAAACCATATCAGCCTCGGACTCGAACACGCAGTTTAACTTGGGGCAGACATCGGGCTTAATTCCCGACGACACCAAACTGGCGTAAATCCGTACTACAACCGCAATCAATACATATACTGCTGCAGTAATGCAATAAAGACATGACCAGATGTCTCGGAGTGTCGTACGTATGGAGTATGGCAACAGACGGTCAATAATACACATCGCGGATATATTCCCGTGCCCAGGGTCCAAGCTCGTTATCGGCCATGGTGATAGTGACGCCACATGTAGCAAAGTGTCGTGCAACACTTTCCGTGGTGAGGATGTCGGCAGGGCCCACGTACGGGACATAGTCGACATGGGGAGAGACACTAAAAGTCCCTCTCCTCAGGATATCCTCATATCCGCCTGGCTCAGAGAAGAGCTCGGTGACAACCGCCATGAACTTTTGACGGGCTTCCCGAGACTCTGGGTCATTGGGGAGGACGACGGGGCGGAGGCGTGCAACGGTCCGACTCGCTCTCATGTCGGTTGTGAACGGCCTCCCATCTGCATCACGTCGGATGCCCTTGGGGCAGGAGCTTGGGTTGGCAGCGTAATACGCGACCCAACATTCCACGGGGTCCTCTAGGCGAGGGTTATTCAAGGGGGCAGGAAGCCCGGAAATGGAGGTGGGGTGTTCCCAATTTGGAGTACGCCAGGTCGAGAGGAGATAGCGCTGGACCTCGGTCTTTTGCTCCCTAGGAGTTCTATGAGCCTCTGAGCACAAAGCCTTGACTTTTGTCAAGGCCTGGTAATTCCCGGGCTGGTGAGCCGCCTTGATGAGGGACTGTATCTGCTTGATGCTCTTGGTGGGCTTAGAGGGTTTGTGGGACTGTAAGAGAGGCACCTGCCAGGGCTGGGAAGCGGATTGATGTTCTTCAGCGAGTGACTGCTGTGGGAGAGGCTCGTCATCGTTCGAGGGCTGTCCTGCAGATAGAACGGCTGCAAAAGAGCGAGCAGCAACACAGTCCGGAAGCTGAGCCTGGGGAGAAGCGGGGGTAGCCATCGGAGGAGAAACGAGTTGCTGTGGAAAGAGGGACGATAGGAGTTCTGTCGCAGAAGACTGCTCTGGAGGGTTATTGGCAGGGAAGGCGACACCAGGGGGGGGAGGGGAGACGGCGGTGGAAGTGGGAGCGGCAGATGGAGATGACTTGGGAGGGCTCTCCATGGTGGGACGGTCTGCGACGGAAGCGAGCTTGAGCTTCTCCTGGAGCCTGTCGCAGTCGGCACGGGTAGCCTCCAGCTGGGCACGGAGAGAAACGAGCTCTTCGCGAGCCTGGTTGCGCTCGAGACGGTAGCGCTCTGTGCTGTCGCGAAGATCGCGCTCCTCCTCCTTTTGTCGTCGGATGCCCTCTGCGAGGCCCTTGTTGAACACGTCCTCGCGGGCGCGCTTCCGATCTTGAAAGGCGATCTGGAAGGCGGGCTGGTGCGGGGAGTAGCTGGCGTCGGCGACGTGTTTCATGTACGCCGAGCAGACATCGCAGCCCGAGGGGTGCACGATGCCATAGTCCTCGAGGAACTCCCAGGGGGAGAGGAGGGTCGGCACGCCGCGGTTGTCTCTGACGGCGACGCGGAAGGGCTCGTCGCTGCTGGACAGAGGGTACATGATTCGTTTTCTTTTGCGCGCACCAGGCGAATTAAACGGAATAAGATCAGAGCAGCGCTCGGCCATCGTGGCGCGCTGATATCCTCGCAGGCACGTGCTGGCCTCGCGGACATCGCCTGGCCTTGTTTGCACTTGTTGACATCCTTGTCTGTTTGCCAGTATTTGTCCAGTGGCTTGAACCTTGATTCACTCGCCATCCCTTCCCCCGACCTCTTCCCCGACATCTCCAACGACGACCGCGATGGCATCCAGACCCACCGTCACCGTGCATTCCACCGCTGGAGGTGCGTTCCCGTCCGTCCTTGCCCCCGTTCCCCTCCTCACCCCCCCCCCCCCCTCAGAGGCCTCTGGCTCTCTCCCCCTCCCCGCCGTCCTGACGGCCCCCATCAGGCTTGATGTCGTCGCACAGGTCCACAGTCAGTCCCGCTTGTGCCTGCTCACACCCTCCCGTTCACCGCTTCTCAGAGAGCATTGCAAAGAACAAGCGCCAGGCCTACGCTGTCAGCGAAAAGGCCGGCCACCAGACGTCCGCAGAGTCTTGGGGTACCGGTCGTGCCGTCGCCCGTATTCCCCGTGTGGGCGGTGGTGGAACACACCGCTCTGGCCAGGTACACCCATATCCTCTTCTCCCTCTTTCCCTAACCCTCCCCCTAGGCTGCCTTTGGCAACATGTGCCGTGGCGGTCGCATGTTCGCTCCTACCAAAACATGGCGCAGGTGGCACGTCAAGGTGAACCAGAACCAGCGTCGCTTCGCCACCGTCTCCGCACTCGCCGCTTCTGCCCTGCCATCCCTCGTCCTTGCCCGTGGCCACCGCATCGAGCACGTCTCCGAGGTTCCTCTCGTCGTCCCC
>JBBPUK010000079.1:55117-76138 GCA_038094635.1 Tylopilus cervinicoccineus
CGTCTACTGCGGGCAGTTGAAAGCGCTGTTCGGTGTGTGTTGCTGGTGCCTGTGGACATCGCCGCTGACCCACCCTGCAGCACTCTCCGTTCTCGAAATGTTGGTGATTCGCCACGTTGGAGTGGCGGTTGTTCTGACCATCTGACAGACTGACCTTGACGTTTGGCATGATGGTGATCATGTGGTTAGTGTGGAGGTCTGCGCGGTACGCCCGTCAACCCGTGGTGGTAAGGATCGCCCCGATATGAGTCGTGCGTTGGGAGACGTCGTTGATTGAATACGTACAGTGAGAGTACAGTACCATGCGCGAATAGAATCGGGTGTCGTCCGATTGGTCGGCCTCACGGAACAAACCGGCGCGGTCGGAGCTTGAAATTGCATTGAAAAGGGACAAAGTCTTTTTCACTCTTGCCTAGACTTGGATTCGTTTTGCAATGCCCTTCGCCTCTGGTTGGTCCGCGTCGCTCTCCGCCAACTCAACACTGACACGTCCCCGCACAGGTGACTCTGCCAAGGGAGCCTCCCTTTTCAAGCAGCGTTGTGCACAGTGCCACAACGTCAGCGCTGGTGAGCCGCACAAGGTTGGCCCCAACCTGCACGGGTGAGCACTCTACTTCCACACCTTGGCTTCTGCCTCCTCACCGCTACCCAGTATCTTTGGCCGTCAGACCGGACAAGCCCAGGACTACTCTTACACCTCGGCCAACATCAAGAAGGGTATCACATGGGATGAGGAGACACTGTTCGAGTACCTCGCCGACCCTAAAAAGGTGTGTCGCCCTGCCTTCTGCGTTCCAGCCAGCCATCGACACCTCCACTCTGCAGTACATTCCTGGTACCAAGATGGCCTTTGCGGGCCTGAAGAAGGAAAAGGAACGTAATGACCTCATCACTTGGCTCAAGGAAGCGGTGAGTTTGGCTTTTTGAGGGTTTACTTCCCATCATCAACATTGATATTGATACCGCTGCAATCCTAGACTGCCTAATTTAACAGTGTCACGGACCCTTGATTTACCATCTACATTACTTTCACTTGGTCCTATTCCTTAGACGACCATGCTGCACAGTATCTGCATACTCCCCCACTCATAAAACCCCATGTTCCCCATCAATGTCACGTCGGAATGTAGGGACATTCTGAACCAGGTCTACCAAGTCGTGCCAGCAATAGATAAATCATATTCGCACATAATACAACGCGAGTATGGTGCAAGGTACAAAGTATAATTTAGGTGCTACGGCAATACTGGTGGTTCGCGACGGACATTACTCTCAGGCGTCGTAAATAAGGAGATATGACGGTCTGATTGCGTTCTCGCTATAACAGACCAATTCATCATAGTTCAGGGAACCTCCAAGGGCAACCTCGGCGAGAACCTAGACCATCCATGCCCAGTCAACACTCGACAAAAGAATAAAAGTAGGACCGAGACACACTGAATCATAGCCCGGTGGAGGGGCCGTCAGCTTGGAGTTGTCTTGTGTCATCTTATACCCCTTCCCAACGACAACCTTGTTGAGAAGTATTGCCTTATGCTTCGAGGGTTTGACATTGTTCGAGTAGTCATTGGATTTCGAAGACGTCGAGGATGTGTAGATGCCCGCACCGAACCTGCCAACCCCGGTCATCACGCCATCATTATCAAGAAACCAGACACTTGCCTTCCCCAACCGGTCTTCTTTCCAAAGAGATTCAAACTGTACGATGTGCGGATGATACCACAGAGAGAACATGATGACGACGAGCAGAGGGTAGTGTTCCCGCTGTCCCCCAAAAGGCACTCTCTCGTCGTTCCATGCCAGCGACGATTCTCGTTCCCTGGAGACCGTCCGGCAGCTGCAAACTTGCCTCGAGCCTCGACAGACGTCCTGTTGGTCTTGGATTAGACAAGGTGTACGTGTAGACGAAAGAGTCATCCTCACCGGTATGCTTCATACTTCGAAATAGACGTGGGATGACCAATGACTTTGTATACTCGACGCACGCTGGGACAAGGCGTCGGGTGTCTCCACGAGGCCTTGAACTGGTCGGCGACTGCAGACTGTCAGATCGCTGAGCATCGGAAAGGCCACAATAACATACCACTTTTGAAAGTATCATGTCCGTTGTGGACCTCAATCAGCAGCGGAGCGCTCTTGTCCACCTTTGAAGTACACGCCTGGCTGCAAAAGTGGCCCTTCTTGACGGCTTTCCCGCACAGCAGGCAGCCGCTCTTGAGGGGTCTGGAGCGCAACGCCGTAAGTACTGCATTGACTAGATCGAATTGCGAGCATACGGACTTGGAGGGTGCGACGGGTGCTACCACTCCTGCAGCCTTTGCTTGCTGTGCGCAAGTTTTGCCACAGAACGAATGGGTCGTCTTCCCATCGTTATACTTGGGCTGCTTGTGACAGTGCTGCATGGTATTACATCATGATCTACGCGTTCCCGAGCAATGTCAACAAAAGGAAACATACGTCACACATGTTGGCCTTGGTACGAGGGGCAGCCTTGCCGCTCTTTCCCCTCGCAGGAGGTTTATTACTCGGTACAGTGTTGTTCTGCATCTTGGCGGCACACGTCTTGCTGCAGTAGGAATGGGTCTTCGTTCCATCAAAGTACTTGGGCTTCGCGTGGCAAACCTACAAGGGGAATAAATCGAGGATGCTACATGCGTCAAGGGAGTGGCATACATCACAGAGACTGACTGCATTCGCCGTGGCCTGTCGTGCGGGTGGAGCGTTGGACGCTGGCTGCGGTTGGGGGGGTTGGGCCTGTGCCGATTGTGCCTGGGCAGCCAGATATTGACCAGCCATCGTGCCAAGCACAGAGAGCGCGGCGTGCATAGGCGGAAGTGTGGTACTCATGCCGAGTCAGGTGGTGTTTGCTTCCTTCGAAGGAATATAGGCGTGGGTTGTCGATGATTGCTCGCCAGGAGCAACTCGAGCGTGTGGATAAGACAAGGATGGTTGATGAAGTATTTGGGCGGGAAGGGTGCTTTATACCCACCACATGGACGAGCACGTAGCGCATTGTGGTATCTTCTTGAGAAACGCGAGTGGGGCGTGTTCTCCGCGAGGACAATAAAATTCGCGGTTGAGTTTTCCCATTTTACTATTCACTGTGTTAGCCAGGTGCCATCGAGCTACGTCTGCAGTTGACTCACCTCGACCTCGACACAAGGCAGCCACACTCGTACATGGCAACACTGGACGCGTGCGAGTACCAACGCCTTGATCCGGGAGTCCGACCAACCTCTACAACCCATGAGGCGGTGGTCAACATAGCATCCCGGTGCTGCTCGCGGATGCGATGCGATGCGGTAGGGCTGTCGGCAGTTTAGCGAGCTCATGCACGTACCGTACTTACCAGCCGAATATTCACAGCCACCACACATACCCGTTGCCACAGCCAGCATGGACGGTCTGACCAGAGACACGAGTGCTACATTCCGGAATGAATACACTAGAGAACATCGTGGATATGGCTTGTTGTACAAAATATGCGGGTATCGATATAGAAACAACCAGATAAATACTCGTGTATCCATCTCGATATCAAGAAGCGTCTTGTCTTGACCCTGAGCTCGAACACTCAGGACGCAATCGGTGTCTTAAACATCGTCCGTACGAATGCCTTCAGATTCTTTATACGTTTTGGCTTGTTCCCATACACAATCAGGTATGCTGGGCGCACGCTGTCATTGTCGTAGGTGACCGTTTCTGTTGACTGTCAATCCCAGTCCCTAAAACCGCCTTACACTGCCGACGAACCCTCATAATTCAAGTCCCATCCAATTTCTCCAGCAATCTGTGTGAGAAAAAGGTTAGATAGTCATCAGGGATATCACAATCACCCCCGTACTGAGTCGTATCCAGCTGGGGGTGCGATTAGGTCGGGGGCGTTCCAATATCTCTTGTAGGGCCTCCCTACAACAACACGACTGAGAATCATTACTCGCAGAGAGGCACTTTCAGAGAGATTGGAGATATAATCATCTGCCTCTGTTATTCATAAGGAACGTTAGTCGGTACTAGCAGTCAAGTTAGAGGACGTACTTGAGGAGCAGGTTGTTGTATAGATGCCGTGTCCGAAGCTAGATTGCTGTCAGAACAGATTTTATCAAGCACGTATTTCAGGTACCGCTTGAATGAATTCTTCGAACCTGATCGGTAGATAAGAGTAAGCAAGGAGAAATGAACAAGATAAACCTACCGCATTTGCTCACATCAAATGAGCTGCGCACAATGGAGCACAAAGAGCATTCTTTAAGACCGCAGAGGAGCACACTGGCTGAGGACTCCCC
Source organism: Tylopilus cervinicoccineus (assembly GCA_038094635.1). NCBI lineage: Eukaryota > Fungi > Basidiomycota > Agaricomycetes > Boletales > Boletaceae > Tylopilus > Tylopilus cervinicoccineus. The sequence goes on from JBBPUK010000079.1 coordinate 59,404, forward strand.
GAGTAAACACGCACGATTGGTACCGTGGAAAAGGAGTTTCTCGTTTCCTCGCTTATCTTTGGCCCTGAGAATGGTCTGGACTCGATCTCTGTGATATATCAGGGATAGGAATGTGTGAGTTAGAACGGGGGTAGTTTAATACCTATAGTTGAGAAACGGCTCTAGCGCAGGTTCTGGCCAGAGAACCTTGAAGACATATTGGATATCGGGTCTCGCTTTCCTACGATGACGCCACCCTTTGACGAAGAGTTGCTCGACTGTAGTTGCAACAACGTTGGCCTTTTTTCACACTAGCTGACCGGAAGAAGGACCACGCACCTTCAGCAAACCTGGGAGTGTCTCTAGAAACTCGGACCAGCCGGATTCGTCGACCATTCAAAGTGTTCACTGGGTTGTCGAGAGAGTACTCGTCAGGAGGCAACAGCTTCACCCATCCATCCCTGTGAGGAGAAGATGCCATGATCAGATTAGACTGGTGCTACGATTTAAGCAGGAGGAGAAAGGCGACATTATATGTTGTTCATGGTGCGCCTCACCTGCGCTGCACCCCATGGGCACAGATAGAGACTGAACCGAGCCATGTCGTGCAGATTGCTGCAAACGACGTGGGCGATGTATTAGTCAACTTCCACCTGCCCGCGGTCTTCGTGGCTCGCTCGTCAAACGGCACAAAAGTCAACGCGACACATGGCTCTTTTTTTGCTCCGATTAATTTTCCGTTCGTGCGCCGTACGTGGAGCTAATCCGATGCTTTGCAGTGTCCACCATGCAGCATCCGCGTTGTCGATGAGGTTAGCATCGAGACCGTCCATAAAGGGCAAGTAAGTAGGATGGAGTAAGGCGCAGTCTTGGAAAACACGTTGCGGCAGGCTGGCTTGTCAAGCACACGGCCGTGGCAAGGGAATGAGCTGGGTCACTCTCCTCCTAAGTCGGTCGGTTCCCCCTCGTGGCGAACCTCATCATTTCATCGTGAAGGGTATCAATCACATCGCCTTACGGAGGGCCCTTATAAGAATCTCCTTCCTCGTGAGCCCTGGAAACTATCATTTGAACTTGCACTGACTCGTCGATCGTCTCCCCCTCGCGTATCTTCAAAAATTTTCTATCTGTTTGCTGCAATCTTCGTGATCGCATTCGGAATGCTAGACACCCGTCGGATCATGAAACTCTTTGGGCTCGGAGGATCACCAACCACACCTCAATCTGCCTCTGGAAAACAAAAACAGAGGCCCACTACACAGTATTGTACCTCGAGGTGTGACAGGTTGTTCTTTTGGCGTCTCCTGCCTTCTGATATCTCATTCAGTGACTCCTGCTTGAAACCATCGTCACCGGGTGCATCCAACGACGACACAGATGCGGACTACCCTCCCCTTACAGCTCCTGTTGCTCCTATCGGCGCATCAATAGCTCCATTCCGAACATCCAAGACAGCGCCTGTCCTATTTTACGACAAGAACGACCCATTCTACGAATTCACCAACTTTTCGCCACATGCTGTCACATACAAAGGGAAGAGATATCCCACAAGCGAACACCTATTCCAAGCCTTCAAGGTATGTGCCGTAAGCTACTCGCTTGTGGGTGCTGACATCCACATCGGCCTTGATGGTCACTTGTTTAGTTCTTGGATGACCATCCAGAGATTGCAGAACGGATTCGGAACTGTGGAGAGAGACCGATGTTGGCTTTCGATGAGGCGCATCGGTACCAGAAATGGGTACGCTCGGATTGGAGGCAAGTCAACATAGAGAAGGTGCCCGTAAATTCTTTCTAGTGGGTGTTCTCCGAACGAACTGAGCCTGTACAAACCTAGATGGAAATTGCTCTTCGCCTCAAGTTCACACAACACCCCGATCTCAAAGCACTATTATTAGGAACGGGTGACGCCGACCTCATTGAGGTGAGAGGAGTCCTATCAATTTTGACTTGCCCTACCATTCAGTTCACCTTAGGATTCCCCACGCGATTATTTTTGGGGAATCGGCGCTGATCACTCTGGCCGAAATGAACTTGGAAAAGCACTCGTAAGGATTCGGGAGGAGCTCTACCAAGAACAGGACAACCCGTCCCACATTCCTACTGCCCGAAGAGATGCTACTCGTTTATCTGTCCAGGATCTTACTTCCCTCGTGTCCACTCATCCGCCTCCAAACGTGAATCCGCAGCACTTATCTGTTGCACCCATTTCAGGGGGCGGAGCCGTCAATTCACACATGGCTTCGCTCCAAGGAAATGGACTTTGTGAGGTATGATCGAGCACCTGCCCAAGTCAACAGCACGTCGTCTGATCAACGGTCAATATAGTTCTGCCAGATAAGGCCCAAGTTCCAAAACCATCCTTATTGTGGGCGGACGTGCGCAGCGCAAGCAACCAAGATGTGCAGCGTGCGTATTCTTCCGCTTCTTTACGTCATACTGATAACGTCGTCTTTCGTTAGTTCTGTCGCTCGAAGCCTCGCTTTGGGAAGCATCCCTACTGTTCACGAACCTGCGCGGCCAGGGCTGGTGGGACTGTCTGATTTCCGATGCTTATTTATCCTGCGAAACACGATGCTGGTTTAATGGGGCTCATAAATGGATATGCGCTCGTTAATTATGACTCATATCTTACTACCGTCCTATTATCATCATTCACCGCGTTCAATTCAACGGAACAGGTACATCAGACAATGAAGGTCATGGAGTAATGCGGCGATTGCGTGATCGAGAACTGCATGCAGGGCGAACTGATGATGCACGAGTAAATATAAACGTAAATGCTGCAAGTGAAAAGATCATAGTGGATAATGCACAGAAATAAGAAATATTTAGGGACGTGAATGCGAGATACATATACAATTCATTCATCTGTGACATTATTAGGACTCCCAATAGAAAGAATGCGCTTAATACTATCTACAGCAATGTCATTAGTAATGCATAAAACACAACGGGACAAGAATATCCTCACCTCGAATAGGGCTCACAGCCCGGGCTGGACTAAGCGCTCTCACGGGGCTTCGCGGTCCCATGAGTCGTTCAGGCACTGGATGGGCGCTCTCGTTCGGATTAGAGATGCAATTATCACTGCCATACGTCGCAGAACCGACCGCAACTGGTTTAGGTAATTCTGCTTGCACAAAATGACGGTGCATAATCAGCGAAGAAGGCGGAGAAGGCAACATGACGATGTTTGGGTCGCACTGAGCGCCTACAGAGACAACGATGCTCTCCTTCCTCTTTCTTCGACCACGGGAAGGCGTCGAGGTTTGCGTGGAAGGTGTCTCAATGTTGTGAGCGGGTAGATAATCGGGACTAGGAACAGGGGTCAAGGCATTGGCGACAGTCGTGAGAGTAGGAACCTGTGGAACTTCAAAGGTACTCGAGCGTGGGGAGAAAAATGAAGGCAAAAGACCGCCAGCCGAAGGCCTTCTCGGAAAGGGATACGTTGTTAAATATTTGCGATGTGTCCAGAGAGAGGATTCGGAACGAAGTTGAATTCTCTCTGGAGAGTTCGAATGGGAAGTACTGCACTTAGGAAGAGAAGGTTTGCACACAGCGGAGGAGGAATGATCGCTGCACCTGGGCGCTGAATCCGCGATATTATGAATATGAATATGGTATTTGAGGGCATCAACGCCTGGCAGAATATCTGCGCATCCCCGACGACGACACTGGATCTTATCGGTGGGCTTCAAATCAGCGTCATGCATCATTGCAACCGCCTGGGTTTGCTATATTAGTCACATTAACGTTCCATGTCCAATAAGCTACACTGGCAGGAGGACGCACAGCTTGCATGAGCGCTCGTCGGTCACTGCGACACATGTGAACCTTGGGTTTCGGTCGCCACATCATGTCCATTGTGGACTGCATGTCTGTCGATACGGTGGCAAGTGTGTACATCGAGCGCTGGTCGTCAGGAATTTTGGGGAGCTCCTTTTCTCTAGGCTTCGTCGGGTCACATTCCGACGCGTGGTCGCTACCGTGAATTGCACGATCACAAGTGATGACGTGCTGCGCTGCGCTGAGGGCAGAATTTTGTTCTACACCTGCAATTGACACAGCTTGAGTAGCACAGGTGTCTCTATCGAGCGCGTCAGAGTCGCTTTGTTCTTCGTATGCGACGTCACCAGGGTCATCAGAGATGGTTTCCAGAGCTTCCTGAGAGAATATGCCGGCAAAACGACGAGTGTAATGCCTCGTATGATGATGTGCACGTAGGTGAGTCTTGTATTCGGTAGGCGCGGGGGGGTTATGAGAAGTTGCCTCGTGGTGCACGGGTCGCATACTAGCGGAGGTGGACGATACGCACTATATATCAGTGGTCATGACCACAGGTCAGACGGTGGAACCAGCTCTATATAGTGAAGATAAAAGCTGACGCTTTGACATTGCTCAATGGATGTCCACACTTGTTGTGGAGGTTCCACACTGAGAGTCCTCGTGGTTCAGAGGCAATGCCACGAGTTGGCCATAAAACAACTTTGGCATGTGCCCATCACAATGAGCGCAGCGGCGTCCTCAACAAATAAAATGAATCCAGCTGACATCTTTGGGGCGAGCGTAGAGCGCACCATGTAACACCCTAGAATAGGGTTAGGGTCTACAACTCATAACCTGAACCAACCAACCAAACCAACCAACCATGGTTGGCATGGTCGGTGCCAGCGTATGCATCCGTTTCTCCGGGAAGATTGTCCGTAACCATCAAAGCCTCATGGCTACGTCTCGCGCATTCCAGACCAGCTCGCTCTTGCATCGATCACCCGCATACCCAGGCCACATACCCCTCACCCCGTTTGAAAATGCATTCCTCACCGTAGGCTCCGCCCTTATGGCATTTGTGGATACAAGGCGTGCGGGTAAGCCCTTCAAGAGCAGCTCGGGATATTTTCGCTATGCTAATATACCGCAGACATGGTGGCCGCCCTTGGTGAAACTACTGCAGGCTCCACATTACCAAGGCTGCGTGACGCGATGCTCGACTCTCCAGAGGGACGTAGGATCCTCAGAAGTCGCCCGCGTATTAATTCAAAGACCCTAGACTTCCAAGGGCTGAAAGCACTTCCGGACGGAACGTTCGGAAGAGAATACACGAGATGGCTTGAAGTATGCAATGTCACTCCTGACTCTCGAGACCCGGTTCGCTTTCTTCTTTGAGTCTTCATTACATATAATTTCTCATATTTCTGTAGGTACACTATATCGATGACCCAGAACTGGCCTACGTCATGCAGCGATACCGTGAAACCCATGACTTCAATCATGCTCTTTTCGGTCTTCGCGTCACCGCTCTACCCGAGCTTGCCCTCAAATCATTCGAGTTTGCCAACCTAGGGTTTCCGATGGCTGGACTAGCACTTACAGCCTCCCTCAAGCTGAAGGCGACACAGCGTGAAAGGCTCTGGCACGAATTTGTACCATGGGGGATCAGGTGTGGTGGAAGTGCCAGATGTCTTCTGACAGTGTTCTGGGAAGAAAGGTGGGACCAGAAAGTTCAGGATATAAAGAAAGAACTTCGTGTGTGGGATCCACCAGACGGGTTGAGTATCTATTCCCCATGAGCCTGGATACCAGCTTCCTGTTGTTATCCATATATTCTGTCACCACCTTAGAAGTACATACTGTATCTCACAGAAGTCAAAAGTTATGATGTGAAGATCCCCTAAGCCAAGGTGGACATCTCATCTAAAGGGTTAAACTCACATGCCAATGATACATTTACAATTGTAACAGATGCATCATGACTGTAAACCAAGGATTCATTCTCCATTAAATGACCTCCACTGTCTTTTGTCAGCCACACATACAGCACAACATATGCACATAATACTAAGGATCCACAAATTTTTTGCATGTACTCAGTTATACAGTGTGTTTAATTGGGACCAACATACACTGTATCATGAACTACATTAAATAAAACACGAGAATGTAGTCTTGTATAATTCAATTGGCTGGTAAAGAAATGGTTGCACCCTAAAAATTGTAAGATGCATCTATCTTAAAGTGTAATGTCTAAAGGACCCACAGGTACAGTGACAAAAGCAAGGCTGCTTCTTGGCATTTTCAGGGATTTGTCATCACTGCTAAGTGGTACATGAAAGTAGGATTCTCTTGCAATGAAACTTTGTATAATAGATATTAAACTTTTATCTGAAAAAATGTTGACAATAATAGCAGAAAACTAACTTTGCCATGAAACAAGCTGCATAAACTATCAAAAGAAATGTTGATAAGAAAAGGAGATTGATGACAAATGTTAATATCTACACTTACTTCCACCAATGGGAAGACTCATAAGGAGGTGTCCTGGATCAAGCTGGGCTACAACCCACTCCAATATTTATTAGTTAATCAATTTGCCAGAAGTTCCAGGATAATACTTACAAGTGCCACTGCAACTCCAGTAACTAGACTGATGGTTGTACTGATTACATAGCAACATAGTTATCTTAAAATCAGTGCATACCTGGTTATCAACCCAGTCTGAATGCAAAACTTTGTAAGTCTCTTTACCAACAAGTTCAATCTGCAAATCAAAAATATTGATTAGCCAGCCAGCTTTATGTTTATACATTCCATAACTACAAACCTTATGGATATGAAAGGGCCATCCTTTTTCAAAATATAACACATTGATCCAGCAACTAAAATGTCCACTAAAATGGAGAGTCCCAGCCAGATAGGGAATGACCACTATTAAATTTTGTAAATGTAGAAGGTTGCTGTCAAATATAAGACTCACAAATAAGACCACATATTTTAACTCTTCAAAAGGGGTGGTCACACTAATGAACAACACATAGAAATAGTTTTTTGTTTCAAAATAAAACACTTACAGAGACAGCATAGACATAAATCCAAAGGCTGACTTGAAGTCAATAAACCTGCTAACTGAATGACATATGGCTTTTACCTCCTTCAAGGATTAAGATGATGCACTAAAACAAATTAACATCATTTATGAAATATTTATGGATTTGAACATACAAGCATTACTGAGATTGCATGAACTTGATTGCTTTCCACTTAGAAAGACATTACATGTAAATCCTTATTTATCTCGAACAAGCAGATTCCACTGCTCACATAAGTAGATGCGACTAATAAAATATGCATGAACAAGACATTCAGTTGCTGCCTAGATTCCATGGATCAGCTATTGTGCAAAATCCTGAAGTTACTTGCATTACACATGTTGCAACATATATGGCTGGTCCCCTGGTGACAGAGTTCAGGAGTAGCATCAAGCTTTGAATAAAAATCATACACACCACAGGTATAGCTCAAGCAGTTTGGCAGACAGTTTGGAATCATCAGCATGGACAATGGCAGTCATATAGCATGTCAATGCACTGAACTAGATCAGAAAAAAAAAAGTGGCTTAGGCATTAGCTTACTTACAATTCTAAAGCTTGCATCCCCCTGTCTTGATCAGTTGACACTAAACCACTGATACATGAAAAGTTGAAAACCAACCAAATGAATACAATCTGTGGTTAGAAGTATCAATACCAATACTGTCTACATCTTCAAAGGACCCACAAGACCCTTGACCCAAGAAGGGTCATGACGGTGAATACCCATCTTCCACAGGTATAGCCCAACTTGGCTAGTCAGAATCAAGAAGACACTAGTGCAGCAACCAAATCAGTGATCGAACCAAAAGGAAACCTGTGATTTACATTGATGCCAGTAACAGACCCGCAGACACCGTAGAGACACGGTTCTCAACCTGTTGTCCAGTAAACTCAATTGGTAGCAGTAGGGACATTGCTGGGTTGGTGACAAAGGCTCCGCCAGCATATAAAACGATGCAAGGAGTACTTTATATATACCAGCATGTGTAGCCCGAGCGCTCAAGGCGGTATGTTCCACAGATCAGTTGGCATAGCGTCTGATGGATGAATCATTCTGCTCGGTAGTGGTGATCGCCGACCTGCGGATTTCTGTGACTGTGACTGTGACAGACTATAGACCTTACATTTTGACATTAGATCATGATACTGCTGTCATCTCCGTATAGTCTCCAAGGTAGACAAAAGAATGCGGGAAAGGCAATAATTCTTACTGATATTCAGGATGCCTCCAAAGAAACAGAATGCGCCATCATCGTCATCTTCCAAGGTGAAGGACGACAAGGTAATCTCATCTCTCACAGTCTGTATCTTGGACTAACTGATCAAGGCTCTCTGCGAAGACTTTTGGCTTGAAGAATGTAGGCAAATTCGTCTTCGCGAAGCGACTGATCATGATGTTGAAGACCATGCCCTCGTAGAAAAACAAGTCGGCCAAGGTCCAAAAACAAGTCCAACAGCTCCAGGCACAGGCCGCTGTGGCGGGAAAGTCCAGGGAGACACTCGCGAAGGAAAAGGAAAAGGAGTTACGGGCCAAGGCCAAGGCAGAGGAGGAGAAGCGCAAGAAAGAAGAGGCCGCCCTGTTCAAGCCCGTGCAGGCGCAGAAAGTACCCTTTGGCGTTGATCCCAAGACCGTTCTCTGCGCGTTTTTCAAAGCGGGGAGTTGTGAAAAGGGTAGCAAGTGCAAGTTTAGCCATGATCTCGATGTGGGACGAAAGGTAGAGAAGAAAAACCTCTACCAGGATAGTCGGGAAGAGAATATGAAAGGTTCGTGTGAGATGTCTATTCCCGTCTTCAATACTAACGAACGTCGAAACAAACGTACAGACACAATGGATAACTGGGACGAGGCGAAACTGCGAAGCGTAGTGTTATCGAAGCATGGCAATCCTCGAACCACAACAGACGTGCGTATAAATGTCCTTCAATACGCCTCGCTCATGCACTGTAGATTGTTTGCAAACACTTCATCGAAGCCATCGAAACAAAGAAGTGCGCAATCTCTCTTAGTATACACTGACCCTGATTCCCTGATTCCGCAGATTCGGATGGTTCTGGGAGTGTCCGAACGGTGGGGAGAAATGCCAGTATCGGCATGCATTACCTCCAGGCTTTGTCCTAAAGTCTGAAAAAAAGGCCGCGGAAGAGGCCGCAAAAGCAAACGTCATATCGCTCGAGGAATTCCTGGAGACAGAGGTGGGTTCGTACACGACAGGAAGATCCCGGAGACTCATTCTACTTTAGCGGCACAAACTAGGGCCCAATCTCACACCAGTCACACTTGAAACCTTTGATGTCTGGAAGAAGACACGAATGAACAAGAAGGAGGCAGAAGCAGATGCGATGCGCAAAGCCAAGGAAGTGCAATATGCAGCTGGAAAGATGACTGGAATGAGCGGTAGAGACCTGGTGAGTCTTGGTTCGTGTTCTGATGACTACGCTGACCTGGGACCAGTTCCAATACAACCCAGAGTGGTTCGAAGATGAAGACGAGGATGGGTCCGACGACTTTGATCTCACTAAATACAGACGCGATGAAGAGGAGGTCTACGCGGAGATTCGGCAGATGGAGCAGGGTGTCGGTAATGTGCATTTATATGAAGACGACGAGGACAGTAAGGAGGCAGGTCCTGACGAGTAGTTGGCCTTTTTTTTACTCATTCTCGTATCCGACTTTCGTAATGTTTCCATGTGACCGCTCTCGAGTCTGTTGACTCCTTGCTAGTGAACACCAAAGTTTGTTGACCCTCTGAACCATGTCTCGTCTGCCCCAGGCCTCCACTTCCAGACCGACCATCAAGACCGCATTGGTCCCTCCGACTTCTCGTTCTCGAGCAGCGTCCCCATCCAAGCCATCTGCTACTGCAGCTGCGTCCCCCTCCGCTCCTCGTGCCCGCACAAAGTCGGTTCCGAAGTCACCTTCCAAGCCGGTTCGTCGAGCTCCCCTCGCGGAAGAGATCCCACCACCACCCAAAACACCCCTTAGCATCAAAGAGGCTATCGCGCTCAAACGTGCAGAAGCCAAAAAGGTCGCTGCCAGACCAGTTGTCAGCGGAGGCGCCGGCTTCGATAACCTTGACATCCTGGAGGATGCCAGTCCGATCAAGAAAGAGGTGGACGAAAACGCTGATCTTGGTCTTGGTCGGTGGTCCGTAAAAGAAGCCATCGAGCGCGCCCGCAGTACAGGTGTGGTCGTTAATTCTTTCTTGCACCCCGAAAGCTTACCTGACAAGATTTTTGCGACAGGTTCAATCAATCTTTCCTCACGTTTATTGCCATGCCTGCCATCGGCCCTATTCGAGATCCACTTGGGGGTGAAGCCTGATATGCTGCCCTCAGTCTCACAGGAGCCTCCGATAGGGTCCTCAGAGGGCCCAGGAAAACGACCCGGACAACGTGGAGGCCCCGCATGGTTTGAAGCTCAGGACCTACAAGTGCTAAAAGCATGGAACAACGAGATCGTCGAGATCCAACATGAGATCTCTTTCTTTGGGTCACTCAAGTCCGTCGATGTGTGTCTGCTCTGCTTGTCATCAACTCATTTTACTAAGTTCCTTAAAAAGCTACATCAAAACAGGATCCGCGCTTTACCAGACACCTTTGCTGACTTGACAGCGCTTACTAGCCTAGATCTTTCACATAACTCGTTAGCATCGGTTCCTATCAATACCTTCACGCTCCCTGCACTTTCCATCTTAAACCTGTCACATAATGCCCTTGTAGCTTTGCCATTTGGTGAACCGTTTTCAGACCCCTCTCGTCGATTGCGAGCGGACACTTATAGCCCTGGCGGATTCTTTGGTCCAGTGATCACTCGTGCCAATGAACCTCTGCCACGCCTGATGACGCTAGACATCTCTTTCAACAAATTGACCGCTTCCGCTATCGACTACAAGCACCTCCCCTCTGGCCTGTCCAAAGTTGACTTGTCCTCGAATCCTATCGCCTCGGGGAACTCTGAATCTTCGGCTCTCATACGTGCGTTTGGGAGTCTTGGTCAACTAAAAGAACTCTCCCTAGCCAACGCGGACATCGGGGACGATGCATTTCCGTCTACTCTTCTCACCGGTGATCTTTCTCGGAGTTTTTCTTCATTGCACCTTCTCGATCTCGAGGAGACACGTGCGAACGCCGAAACCGTAGCGTTGGCATTTTCTTGCTTAAAGCAGCCGGTGGTGTTTGATATGAACGCAGACAAACCACAAGAAGGCACTCTGAGGATAGCTATAGGGAAGAAAGTTCTGAAGGAAGCTTGGGAGATTGAAGCTGAGCGCAGGGTAAAACACAGGAGTGGTAAATCCCTGACGGAAGGAGGCCCAACACCAGGCACCACGGACCGTATCTTACGCGAAAGGCCATCAAGGGAAGCATGGGAGATCGAAGCAGAACATGGCCTACTGACTGAAGGTGGTCGAAGACGTGCCAGAGCAGCGGCGGCGGCAGCAGCACCAACAGAAACCTCAGTTCCGGCTGCGAGTGCTCCGACCTCCCAGGGAAAACGAAGTTCGGGCCCTGGAATCGGTCATCCGAGCTCACCCACACCACAAGGTGCCTCATCGATGTCGTTTAACTTGAGCAACCCTCAGTACTACCACGCGGCCACCCAGACGCTCACTCTCCCACCTTCAGCGCCCCCTCCGAGATCGCACGCAAGGTCCTTTTCTCTCGTTACATCTGCCCTGAATGCACATGCTACACAAGGAAAAGTTGATATTGCTTTGCCCACACCAAGCCTTCCGATTGGGGCAATATCTCCTCAGTCCTTCGCACAAACTCTCAAAATTCTCATACTTAGCAATAGGAAGCTGGACTTATCTGTTTCTTTGTCTTCTTGCCATCCCGAATTGGATGCCGGACTGATACCAAGCTTGGAAGAACTTGTCTTGGATGGATGTGGTTTCGGCGATAACGTCGCGGTGACACGTCAAGTTGAGGGTAGCGTAACCCCGGTTAAATCAAGCGAGCCCCTTTTGCAGTTGCTTACGAGGTTGTTCCCCAACCTGAGGACGCTGGATGTGTCGTATAATGCACTCACATCCGCCGCGTTGCAAAAAGATATTTTAATCGGTCTCACCATGTCACCGGTCCAGGATACTGTTAGGCGTCCGGGACTGAGACAGCTTCGACTTCGAGGGAACCGCATCACAACGCTCGATGGTTTCCAAGAAATGGCAGAGATCTTCAAAGGTCACCGCTCTGTCCCCGACTGGAGGCTCGAGGAATTAGACTTGAGAGACAATGAGATCTCTAAATTGCCGCCGGAACTCGGCTTATTACCACTGGATGTCTTCCTGGTAGATGGGAACGTGTAAGTTTCTCTATCGTTTTATGGTGTATATTACAGGCTCATTATTCTCTCGTTCAAAGTTTCCGAATTCCTCAGAGGAGAATCTGGGAACGTGAAGGAACTAAGGGCCTACTGAGCTGGTTGCGCGGGCGGATAGAATGAAGGAGGCGGTGGTTTGTCAGGCTTGCAGCCTATAGCACGACGAACTGTGGTATTGTCTCAGCATATGATTTGTCAACGCTCGGAGTAATGTCGTCCATGTCGTTCGATCACTACACCTACAATATTTTGTACCGTCACAGGACGCAGTTGATTCTGTGTTGGTGTCGAGAGGAACAATACAATATTGTCGGCCTTTATGCTTGGTGTATTCTTTAACTAGCGACGAGGGATGCCCTTCGCCAAGTTGATATGTACAATAATTAACATGCAGTGTGATGTCCCGTCCATGTTCTAGGTAAAACGATTCACCCTGGCTGCGACCAGGCGTGGTATATTGATATGGCACCGCCGGAGAAAGGCGCGTGAACGCGTGATTGCGCGGTTGGCAGGTCTCTGGGATCTCCGCAGCATCCAGCATCTCAGGGAACGACAGGGTCGCCATCAAAGGCCGCCAATTGAACCCTCACCTCCCTGCTGACCTCTGACGGAGTGACATCCCTTCGGACATGTAGGCGTCTCAGGTGGATGGCAAGTCGTTGGCCCGTAATATTGACGAGAGTAATGGGCAACCTGTGAAATCGCTTTCATCACACATTGCGCAGAAACATATGGTTCAAAGACTGACGAATATGGAAGATAGAAGAGTGGAGTCTACCGATGGGTCAGACGCCTCATATACTCCATATCAGCTTTCATCGCTCACCTCCAGATATACAGTCCTGTGCTTTCATGCTGTATCGAGACAATCACCAACTCCAAGTGAGTGTGTTCGCTTACCATAGGATGATGTTTGATATATCGCCCAACATGTTCGCCTAGAAGCGGATTGCTGTAGGGACGCAGAACGGGCGATATAACATCATACTGACCAGCAAGAATATCACGGCATGCATGTAGAGGTTACGAACGAGGCTTGAGATACGAGGAAATTCAGACGTCGGTTTCTGTTGCTGGAGCGTGGAAACCGTCAACCCGAATAGACATATTTCCAAGATACATCTGCAGTGTGCTAAATCGCCGTCTCCTGTTGCCAGTGTAGAGAGAACGTACTCCAAGAGCCAAAATAACCACTGCATGCACCTCAGGAGGGTAGCTGCTTTCGAGGCAGCGAGTCACTCACCGAGAAAGCTGAACAAAGTATACACAATCAGTGTACAACTAGTACCGAGGTTCTGGTAATACGTACGAGCCAACTTCGCCCCACAGGTCCCCGCGGAAGCAGGATTTACACCAACTAAAAGTGGCCGTCTCAGTACTCACACAATCTTCGATGCATGGTCTGACTCACAGTCAATTTCATTTAGCATATACACTATCATTGCGATGCAGGGGCACAGATAGAGGAAGAGCATCACTACGAGCACGATGACGATCTTGCGGGTACGACCATGCAATATCCAAATTCGCAGTAGCACCAGAACTAACATTACGATTCACAATAGTCGCCAGCTGACCAGGAAAGGACTCACCGTGCACAGAGCCATAAGACCAAAATTGGAAAAGAGCTATTCCCCAGGAGAAGGCCAGACAGGCCTACCAATCGGTGGATCAATGGTCTGGGTGATTCATACGAGTACCACTCACTGTGTTTGAACGCAATGGAAGAATTCCGGCCACTTGGGACATAGTGGCCGGCTGCATGAGAAGATTTACATAGCGATTCCCGATGAACAGGTACTTCACGACCGAGGGCGGACTTCCCCAGATATACGTCACCTACAAACTAAGCGTAAGAGTGGGAAGCGACGTCGTGCATCGTGCAAAGAGGGGTGGATGTATCTCACCTCGTCGTCCAGCGTCAACAGGTAATCCCATACGAGCAGGGCGTAGCTGCTAAAAGTTATCGCACTGGGAAAGAACGAGAGTCGTTTGAGGGATAAAGACCAGGGCCAGATTTGGACGTACCGTGTCAGACGCACATCCTCAGTGATCTGAGACGAGGTCAAGGTGACCATGCCGACGAATAGATGAACCAAGCGAGCGTCGTTTCCGCGAAAATCCGCACAAATTTATGTCGTGCGTGACCGAGACATGATATGCCCAGGCGTGGGGACAGACACCCAAAAGTCGTACAGGGCACGGCCCTGTCGCAATCTAGGCGTTGCTAGCCGCCTCCCGGTGAGTCAGTGAAGCGAAAAAAAAAAAGTGAGAGTTTGTCGTACTTCGAATGCAAGACGCGACGTGTTTCCTATATCTACAGAGAATCCAAGTCAGGTATCTAAAACCGGTCACCCGGACATGCAGCTGAAGTGTCAAGGAATGATTAGGCACTATGCCGTTCACCTGTGAGAACACGAGGTCAGAGAGGTAAGTGCTGACTGCGCAGTACGGACCTGACCTGCGCACGTTCCATGGTGGTTATGCCAAGAGTGGCTTCACAAAAGGCTAGTACGAGCTGTGTTCATGTGAAAGACCCGAGCTTGCGGCAATAAGTTGTCGGACATGACACGATCCACTGGAAACTCTAAAAGTACCTTCCTTTGCTGGACCATCCCTGAGAAGTATGATCGGGTCCATGAGTACTGTGCCAGGCTTTTAGCAGTGGACCACACCGTGATAGTTTGGACGTTGCAAGTCGACAGTCCACTGTCCCGCCGATGACCCATACTACTCTCCGTGAGCCTGGACCATCTATCTGCGCGATGTTGAATGCCCTCGTGGACGGAGAAGCGAAAGTACTCCCCGGTAGCCACATGCAATCACGATAGACTAGACGGTGTTCGAGACTGCACGCTGCGCCAGGTAGCCAACCGTAGTGCTATCTCATACAAAACGCCTGCGAGGGGGCCACAGACCGAGTACGGCTCGTCTTCTACATGTCTGCCTCAATGACACACATCTGCGACGGGAGTTGCGTCCACGAAAGCCACTGTAACAGAAGACTTGGTTCGAGTCCCACACGAGTTCTACAACAAAGTAGGTAGGTGTACAGTAGAATGCCTTAATGTAACTAACGACGACGTAACCGCCGAGTTGGCCGAGTGGATACGTACAAATGTCTGCTCTACTACACGTTCTCGGTAAAACAGTTCAGGCCAGTCCTGACCGAGCGTGACATTCAATCCCTAGTCCATGACTCTACGGGGTGCCTGCAATGCAGCTGCGGATCTACGGGAGCTCCCCAGCGCTCAGCGCCACGGGCACGAGGGGGATATCATCAAAGGCTGCTAATTGAAACTCCACCTCCCTGCTGATTTCCGACCGGCTCAGGTCCTTTTGGATCTGTAGACGTCTCAAGTCGATGGCAAGCCGTTGACCCGTAATGTTGACAAGAACGACGGTCAACCTGTGCAAGAAAAAAGCACCCCTTGTTGTACTCCGCAGACAAGGATACGATCCAAAAGACTGACGAGTTTGCAATATCATAGAGGAGAGACTACAGGAACGTTAGATGTCACGGACGACCGGTACCAACATTTCGCTGCTCACATTAGCAAAGACAGTCCTATTTTTTCACATTGTATTGAGAGTGCAGCCCACAATAAGCCTAATGACTCACCATGCGATAATATTTAAAACATTATCAAGTATGTTTGCCTGGGAATAGATTGCTATGTGGATGTAGCGAGACGATACGAACGTCTACCCACCAACAAGAATATAATAGCGTGCCTGTAGAGGCTACGAATGACACGTGAGGCACGAAAGAACTCGGACGAAAAATGTTGCCTGAGCATAAAGATCGTCAACCCGAACAGGCATACTTCCAAGATACACCTAAAGTGCACGTTAGTTGCCATCTGCTGTCCCAGTCGTAGATGAAGAACGTGCCCGATGATCCATATCAACCACTGGAATGTGTTTCAGTAGATAGGATAATGGTCGGCATAGCAAGTCACTCACCGATAACGCTAGACGACGCATACGGTGTCAATCTAACAAATCCAGACATTCCTGACAGTACATACAAGGCAGTTCTCCCAAACACGCTTCACCGTAGGCAGTTAGACCGACTAAGGGTGACTGGCCTCAGCAAGTCACGTCACACAAGCATCGCCGAGCAGCTTCACTCACAGTGCATTGCACCAAGGATGTATACGAGCGTTGCTATAGAGGCGCATAGATAGAGAGTGAATGCTACCATGAGTCCGATGGTGATCTTGAGGGTACAACCGTACAATATCCACACCCGCAGTAGCACTAGAACTGACACGACAATCTGCACCAATTACCACCAGACAAGGATAAGACGCACAATGCACAGAGCCATACGACCAAAGTTTGGTGAGGGACAACGCCCAGGAGAATGCAAGACATGTCTGCCAATCCTCGAATCATCTATCCAAGGGTTTCACAGAGGGACATCACGCACCGCAGTCGAATCTAACAAAAGAACCCCAGCCATCTGGGAAACGTTGAATGGCTGCACGAGAAGATTGACGTAGCGATTGCCGAGGAACAAGTACTTTACGACCGAGCCTGGATTCCCCCAGATATACGT
>JBBPUK010000080.1:43014-54204 GCA_038094635.1 Tylopilus cervinicoccineus
GTTTCACCTTGACGTGCCTGCTGACGAATACATCCGTTAGGGAGGCGTCATCATGGACGTCGTCAATGCCCAACAGGTATCCTCCTATCGTTCCGAACGATCCCCGGGCCCGTTCAGCCTGACACGCATTGATAGGCTCGTATCGCAGAGGAAGCAGGTGCCTGTGCCGTTATGGCACTCGAACGTGTTCCCGCAGACATCAGAGCTCAAGGTGGTGTCTCGCGAATGGTAACGTCACCCAACCTCTGTTTCACGCCGCCAACTCTCCTTGTCCCACAGAGCGATCCTGCGATGATCAAGGATATCATCGACGCCGTCACAATCCCCGTCATGGCAAAGGTTCGCATCGGCCATTTCGTCGAGGCACAGGTACGCTTCACACCCGTTCCCTCTTCATATCATCTCATGTGTGCTCCCCAATCCCCAGATTCTCCAGGCCCTCGGTGTCGACTACATCGATGAATCAGAGGTCTTGACCCCTGCAGACGAGGAACACCACATCAACAAGCACAATTTCAAAATCCCCTTTGTGTGCGGCGCTCGCAATCTAGGCGAGGCACTGCGTCGCATCTCCGAAGGTGCTGCATTCATCAGGACAAAGGGCGAGGCAGGTACCGGCAACGTCGTCGAGGCCGTTCGTCACCAGCGCACCGTCATGAGTGAGATTCGCAAAGCGAGCGTCATGAACGAAGAAGAATTATATGCCTTCGCCAAAGAGATACAAGCCCCGTTCCATCTACTAAAGGAATCTGCCCGACTGAAGCGGCTTCCTGTCGTCAACTTTGCCGCAGGCGGTATTGCAACCCCTGGTAGGTGCACGGTACCAGTGAACGTGTGATCCCCCCCCCTAAGGTCTCGTAACAGCGGACGCTGCGCTTATGATGCAGCTTGGCTGCGACGGAGGTGAGTCGATATCTCGCTCGCATGAAACCCACATGGTAATGGTGTGTACATTTAGTCTTCGTTGGATCTGGTATCTTCCACGTGCGTTTTGTACGTCCTTGTTCCGCATGAAACTCATTAGGTCCATCGTCCAAGTCTGGCGACCCAGCCAAGAGGGCGAGAGCCATCGTCCAAGCCGTATGCATCCCCCATTTCCACGCACTCTACCTGCTGACCACCGACACATCAGGTTACGCACCACAACAACCCCAAAGTTCTCGCCGAGGTACGGAACCCACTCGAGATGAATTGGTGCAAACTGGATTCACTCTCCACAGATCTCCGAGGATCTTGGCGCGCCCATGGTCGGTCTTACGATGTCAGTCCCCTTGTCATGAAGTTACTCGCACAGACATCTCCATTTCTCACTATTCATACAGCGACGCAGATATCAAGGGCGGTCGTCTCTCGGAAAGAGGATGGTAGGTAGATGTGTAGCTTTAGATCACATGTAAAACATCTTCTTCAACATGTTCTTGTGTGCCCCACGGAAGCCGCTCTTCCATTGATCGAGGTTGAAGGTGGTTCCACCCGATGCGACCGAAGCAGAACTATCATCGTACCTGAGTTCAGGCGCAAAGTGGAAGCTCGCACGACCGCAAACGAGCTGTTCCCAGGTCAGCACACCGCCAGGCCTCTTACTGTCGATTGACGTACATCAGCATCTGCGGACCAAAACGTCAGTATAGACCAAGGTGCCATGCCAGACTGACTCACAATAGACGGGAGCCGGGATGGACACGGACCGCGTCGCTCGGGCGTAAGCATGACACAGCGCAAAGGAGAGTTCCTGTAAACTGGAGCAAGGTTCATTGTCACCATAGCCATCCTGCTCAAATGGTCCACGAACTTACATCTCGACGTTGTTGTTGAAGTTCTCATCCCGGATGATGATGTAGTGAGAGGGCCTGCTCGCTGCAAGACAATCATGGATGTGGGATCATGCGTGCATCGCATCGTCAAGCCACTTACTCCCCAGTAAACCACCATGAGATTGCAAGTAAAAGTCCTTGGCAATAGGATTCCCGATGCCCTGGTCAGCAACAAATCCCGCTGGGCAATTCCCAGATCTGTCTGCATCTCTCCTGCAGGACCGTCAGATGTCAATGCAGGACAAAAACGGGATGGGAACTCACTCGTTGTGTGGGAAGAACCGAACGTGATGACTACAAGCATACATTCAGAAGATTCGGGGGAGGGGGGCTTGTGATACACCAACCGCTTGCCAACGACAATGAAAGTCAAAGTAGGCTTTGGATATTGCACATTTTTCGCCTTCCAAAGCTCATCAATAGCAGCTTGGCAAGAAAACAATCGAGTAGTGCTTGGAGAAACAAGGCAAAGTTTACCTTTGATGTCACTGATCTCCTTCTCTGCGACATTGACATATTCACCCTCAGACAGTCCATCCCGGAAAAATATAATTTTCTCAGGGATCACGAAAGTCTTTGTGTCGGGAATCGGACGAACAAAGTCAATGATTGCTTGCTAACAAAGAAAGTTAGTAATTTATGACAAACCAGGAGATGTAGATATTTACTTACTTTCACCATATCCTGCAACTGATCTATTGTCTCCAGACGTGGTGGCTGAATGGTTGTGTATGCATGATACTGCACTGCATGCTGATCATAGGAAGCAACCAAAGATGCCACTGAAGGCTGATCGTGCACACCAGGTGCAGGGTGTCCCACATCAGCTCCTGTTTTCCATCAGCCAATCTGCTAAATGAGAGAATAAAGGTTTATAAATCACCCATGATCATGTATGGTCTATTGGCAATCCCAATTAGTGCCCTAGATTGGGGAAATGTGTTGACACCCCCCAGTTTTGCATTAATTCTTTAAACAAGAATGTCAAGGGAACTTGATCAAGAAGATCATCTGTACCTACTTCATTGCCACATTATTACAGTACTGATCATTTGCCCGAGCAACCTTGTCAGAACGCTGGATGAAATTTTCAAGGATGCCATAATAATTCATTTCACAAGGGTCAAGACTCACCACACATTGTGTGACAACCTAGAATTGATTGATGTCATTTACATGGCCTATGGGGATCATTAACATACTTACTCCATGCAGAACATCACCATACCGCTTCACATGAGATCGGATTTCCAGGGCAGAAGGGGGGAGAATAACCAAAATCAGATCAGGTTGGGTGGTATTACCTGTGGCTTGCTGAGCAGCTTGGGTCAAATCCTACATATACATATGTAAAATATGAGGCATGGCAATGGCAAGTAGAAAACACCAACTTGAGTTACATTGCTTCCATTCCCTGTAATATAGACTTGAAGAGGGGCTGTTGCTTCTAGAATTCAAGAAATGCTTACAACCAAAAACTGAAATAGCATACCAATTCCTATCAAGGGTAAGTGATAAGAACTGTGGACTGTGAACTGTGAACTTCACAAACCTAGCTTCTGGCAATTCTGTCTAATCATTCCCACAAACCTCTCATTTGCTTGTCTATCCCTTTGGCTGCTATAATCAACAACAGCCCAATGTCTAATCTGTCCTGGCTGCCAGAACTGCTGATTCAATACATTCCAAGCTCCAAATTTTGGAGTCTAAAGCAAGATGAGAAGTGATATCCATTGTACTCTGATGGACATTTTACCAATGGTGGGGAGCCTCTTGTGTATTGCATAGGTGGAGTTGATAAAACTTTACCATCAATGAGAGTTGGTGCTGTAGACACCTCTATCTCAGCATCTTTCATAAAGGGTGATGCAACATAATCCAAGGCCTCAGAAGCATCCAAATATCAGGAAGGTATAGTTTGACCTATGTAACTACTTACTGCCCCTGCGCCTTCAATTCCACGTCGGATGGAAGCAAGTCGAGCCTTGGGTTTGTCGGAAGTGAATTCGACCATTCCCTTGGTCAATTCTTGCGGCACCCTGCGCGTGAATCGCTGGTTGGGTGCGACGATACACAGTTCTATGGGTACGACACTGCCTCCCCCGATCTTTATGCCAACAGCATCGGGAAACCTGAGTGTGATGTTATAGGCTTCCCTAAAGTAAGCCTATTTACGGTAACCAGTAAACGAAAGAAGTAAATGTAATGTCAAACCCACCTGGACTGTTGTGGTTTGCACGACACTATCACTCTTGTCTTTGTTCCACTCGAATTGTTGCAATCCAGCGCGGGGGACGATCGACTCGATCTTCTTCTTGCCTCTGCGGTGCGTGAATGTAATAAATACACCTTTGAAAAATTTCTTGAGCTTCGCAAGCTCAGGTCCTTCGCTCAAGTTGAGCGCCCGGGGGTGGTTTGTCCCTAAAAAACTCATCGCAACCTCGGGCATGGGACCTTCTTGGTAACTAAAACAGGTAATTAATAGGTTTTCCAAGTTGTGGAAGGGACCTACATGATGCCGCAAGTTATGTCAATGTTGACCAAAAGCGTTCGAAGCGTAGGGCGAACGCTCCTTAGGAGTCATAGCGATCAACATCTGTGTTCATCGTCAAACAAGAGACGTACTGGTAGTACCCCCTGAAAATCTCGAGACCACCTCCAAGGGCCCTACTGCCTGCCTCTTTACAAAAAAAGGCCTTCACGTTGTTAGGGTATTTACTAGGCGATGGTGAACATCGGCAATTCGAGCGTGCGTTTCGTTCGCAGGAATGATGACTCACAGGTTTGGGGCCTGACGCATAATAAGTTGCACCAAGTTCAGCGCGACAGACGCGCGAGGAGTGAGTTGCGTGGTACGACCATCGATGAGTCGTTGGAGATCCCTGACGCACCATCCGTGAATAGCCAGTGAAACTGCAAATCCGCTTACTCGAAGGTGATTGGGGCGGCATCAACACGTTTGAGAGTGATCCTGAAGACACCACGTGATTGACTTGCACCTCCTCCAGTGGGGCGGTCCGACATGTTGACTTCAAACTATCAGATGAGGTCAGTATGCTACGTGTTCACCAAGTCTCTGACCGACTTACCGTGGCCGAATTTCCGAAGGAAAGTGCAGTCGAAGAGTACGCGATGGCATCACTGTCGTAGATGACTTTGGGTTTGAACAAGCTGGGCTGGATATGGTTTTGGAGTCTTTCAAAAACTTCGATGCGTCGACGCGCTTGCGACTTTCCTGACAACCTGTCATCAAACGCTGAGAAGAAAAGGTAAGACGCATCAGCGGACATGATATATGGTACGTGGGCTTGCAGCACTCACATACTGCACACATCATCCCGCAACCCCAACGCGAAGAAGCGATTAGAATGATTCAATACTGCGTGACGACGACATGCCAGCGAAGCTCACCATCATATTGGTGATATGTCTTCTTTGGAAGGCTTATGATCTTGAACGAGTTGGTATAGACTTGAAGTCGTCTAGCGCCCTGGGGTGGGCCGCCGTGGTGAGACATGGGAATAGATGGAGCACGATTGAGATGGGGTAAAACGAGAGGAGACCTAGCTGATAAGACGAGTGGTCAGCTTCTTTGATGTAGTTTTACCTGTATGTACAAGGTTGATAAAGGGAAAGCGATCGCACACAAGAGAGACGGTCCGAGTCCATCCTGGCAGAGACAAGAATACCGCTTATCAAATAAATCTCATACTCATCACACTACCTCCATGCAAATGTAAAGGCTAGAATTAAACGGAACAAGCATGGAAAACCAACACACGTTCAACTACACTTTAGCAGTACTCTGGCGGAGACAGGGTGTATGTAAATGAGAGAATATCGCTCCTGTTGTACTGCATGCGTGATGCTGACGATATCCTCGAATAAAGGTGATGTTTAAGGAAACGTAAAAAAGCTCCATTGGTACACCACAGGTGTTCCAGTTCAGCAGCACCCACCAGACTGCTGTTGCTGTACAGATTGGCCAGGGGTGACAGTCGAAGACTTTGCGCCGCCGGCGGGTGTTGACGTGGATCCCATTCTGAAAAAAACACATGGTTTCTTTATTGATGCAACTGGAAGGTCACTTACCTATCTTTAATTTGCTTGGCCATGGTCAAGAATGCTTGCTCGACATTCGTCGCGTTCTTGGCGGACGTCTCCAAGAAAGGGATGGTCAATTGATCGGCAAATTCCTAGAGTAAAGTTGAGAAGGATAGCCAGGGATATATAGGCAAATGCATATTACCTTTGCCACGCTGTACTCGACCACTTTCTTGCTTGTAAGGTCTGACTTGTTCCCCACTAACAACTTATTGACGCCTTCCGACGCGTACCGGTCAATTTCCTGAAGCCATTGCTTGACATTCGTAAAGGTGTCTACGGAACCCAGTTGGTATCCATTGTAGGACCAAGGTGGAGTCTTACCATTGTCTGTAACATCATAAACGACTATGATACCGTGAGCACCTCTGTAGTAGGAAGAAGTGATTGTGCGGAAGCGTTCTTGACCTGTTTGACAGTTGTCAGAAAAAATATGCGAGGATGAAGAGCTCGGCACGTACCGGCAGTGTCCCACTGGAAAACGCGCATAGGATGGAGTTAGTGTTGTGTGAAAGACACAAAGACGAATATAAAGTGGGATTGCCCATGGGCAACCTTGTAGTGTACGAGGAACAACCAGCGAGCTCTGGGATGAGAAACGTGAAATAAAGACCCACAATCTGGAGCTTGACGGTCTTGCCCTCGAGCTCGATGGTACGAATCTTGAAATCTACACCAATGGTACTGATATAGCTCTCCGTGTATGTGTCGTCTGCAAACCGAAGAAGCAGACAGGACTGGAGGTGGTGCGTTCTGAGCAGAGTGACGTGGGCCGCCAAAGGGCAGAACAGACCTTTCCAACACCAGAGTCGCCGATGAGGAGAAGCTTGAAGAGGTAGTCGTACTCGCTGGTATGCATAGTGAGCGTTGCGGTTGGGAGTGAGTTTGAATGTTGAGGTCGGTGGTGGAGTTGACCAAGAGATGGAGGAGCTGTGTGCTGCGTGACGCGTGGCTAAGGGTGTGACTTCGCCGAAACGCTCGTGTAACGCCACACCTCTCCAGCCTGTCTCAGTCGAGCCCCCCACTCGTCCGTTACTGTCCGGAGTCGCTGTGTGGGCCGTCATCTGGTTGTACAGCCTGTCTATCTCGAAAAGAGCGACGATAGCCATCGAGTGGTGAAGTGAAGATGCTGTTGCTACGAGTACATTAAGGCCGTGCACAGCTGTTGGACTTTGTGCCCTCTCCTGCAGCTCGGCGAGCACCACCACCGCTAGCTACACGGGTGGGGTCTCCATGTTTCTTAGGTAGCCAAGGTGCCGACGGTGCTGTTGATAACATTGACACGTGACCATCATAAGTACACCGTGGCCGCACCGTCACAGTTCTACAACTTTCTACCACTGTTACCGCTATTTGAGCCCAGCGCATCGTCGGACGACGTCTGAGCAATGGAACCGTCATACCAGGCCGGTGTTCGCCGACCGGACACAAAGAAGAAGCTTGTCGTAGTGGGTGATGGTGCGCGGGATAGTTTGTTCGTCCTTTGCAACACCATTCAATGATGTTATACTAAGGCGGGTGCGGAAAGACGTGTCTTCTCATCGTGTACGCGGAAAACAGGTTTCCCGAGGTGCGCATACATCCACATATACCCTCGGTTCTGGGGCTCAGAGAGCAGCTACTGGGCAGTCCTATATACCAACAGTATTCGAGAATTACGTGACACAGATCCAGTTCGAGGGAAAGCTGGTGGAACTCGCGCTCTGGGACACCGCAGGACAAGAGGAATACGATCGACTACGACCGCTGAGTTATCCGGAGAGCGACGTGATCCTCATCGTCTTTTCAATCGACTTCCCGGTCAGTCTCGGAAATGTTCAAGACAAGGTTTGCATTTCAGCCCGATATTTTCATGGTCCCTAAACTACGGTTTCAAGTGGTACCCCGAAGTAGCACATTTCTGCGAAGGAACGCCTCTCATTTTGGTCGGCACAAAGATTGATTTGCGACGCGACGACCAAACACGACGTATGCTCAGTGCACAAGGGCAGGTACCCGTGTCTACAGAGCAAGGCACCAGTGTGGCAAAGGAAATTGGGGCCAAGTACGTTGAATGCTCAGCAAAGACTGGCACTGGTGTCCAGGACGTCTTCAACCTCGCCCTCAAAGAAAGCATGAAGGGCCGTTGGGGAAAGATGGTGAAGCACCGGCGATGTGTGATCGTCTAGCTCGATGGCGTACGCTCAGTATGGACCATCCCCTTGCTTCACTTAGAGTATTTGTACGCACAGATCTCCCTTGCTATTGCATCTCCGTCACATTCATACTAAATGATCCATGGACAACCTCATTGTTCTTTAAGATGGCAAGACTCGAGCGTGACTGCAACTCTGCAGGTGCGATAAACTAGCCATAGAAACGCAGTGAGAATGACCGTTGTAGTCCCTATCTCGACGGCAAACAAGTCAAGTTTGGAAGCCACGGGGACTTGAAGCAATGCATGACCCGACGACGCGCTTTGCGCCGAGAAAAGCGCCAACGAACCGAGCATGGTTGAATTTGCTACAGGTGACTTGGAAGAAAACGCAGAGGGTATGTTTTCTAAGGGAACGTCAGAACGCGGGGTGGCACATGTGCAGCATACGTACCGGAGGGAGGACAGGCCCAGAAGGACGTTGGGGAAGGTATTGCGATTGACTTGACAGCAGTTTGAGTCATATCGGGTGCGCCATACCGCGCGTGGATAGGAATGTCGACGATAACTTGTTTCGGGCGAGGATCGGCAGGAGTGGCATTTACGAGCAGTAGAGAGCTGGCGGATTGATCAAGGGCAAACACAGGGAGCTCGAGATTGGATTCGCCCCAGAACTCAAAGGAAAGACGGCGGTCTGCGAGCTCGTGTCTGTCTATGATGATGCTTTGAGGGAATGTGTACAACGCAAAGAAGAAGCAGCCTGAATACAGTGGGTCCAATGATAGTGTTGTGGTCAGAGTCGAATGAAATGCACGTCGTGGTTGGAGGGAAAGTGAGGTCACTGTTGAAGGCATTGAGGACGAGGGGCGTTGTTGACTTGTTATAGTACATATCTCAATTAGCTCGTCGTCGGAACACGATGGAAGATCACAATTGCATTCAGTTCCCCCCGATTTCTTCCCAGAACTCCTCGAAACCACCACTCGGAATCCTCGACGACATGCAGGCAGATGGCCCCGTCGATGATGCCCTTCTCGCTGATCGCGCTCACCCCCCGGTCATCTTCGGTGCTGGAGGTCCCATGTACGTCGACGTTCGGCCCCCAAATGGAGTTTACCTGTTTCATGTAGCACGCTCATAGGCTGAAGAGGTTCGATGAATCTACTGCATCTAGCCGCAAAGGCTCTCAGGCGCCAACACCCCCGCGGTCCGTAGTGGGCATTGGAAATAAGGGTATGTCATCGTGGAACATCCCTCACGGCCAGTTCATCAACCAGGACCACAAGTCGCGAAGCCAGATTATTCCGAAGCCAAAATCGTACTTGCTATGGTACATTACTCTCGCCTGGTCCTACGGACACTGACAGTATTGTTCAGGTCGGGCTACCCGCACGAGGAAAGTCGTACCTCAGTAATAAACTCATGCGATACCTCAAGGTTTTTATTCTCATACCGTGCATGGCCCATTTGCTGAGTTGACCCATAGTGGCTAGAATATGATGTCGAGGTAGACGAATCTCTAAGGCGCCAGATATGCGCGTACTGAACATTCTTGAAAGGTTTTCAATGTTGGGCAGCTACGGCGTTCCCGTGCCAAGCAGAAGGCTTTACAGTGCGTGCTAGTGACCGTTCGACATATAAGAGCTCACGCCGTCTGTAAGGAGCGGGATTAAGGAAGATCATACAGCGAAATACTTCAGTCATGACAATGTCGAGGCAACCAAAATCCGAGACAAGCTAGCGGAAGACAGTTTGGAGATGCTAATCCAGTGGCTAAGAAAGGGTGGTAACGTAGGCATACATGGTGAGATCCTCATCAGACCGTTTAAACATCAGGCACTGAGCATCGCAAAGATGCTACCAACAGCACACGAATTCGGCGGCGAGTATCATGTTGTCGCCACTTTTCTTGAGCCTGATGGAGCTTCAGAGCTAAGATTGAAGCCCGAGTTGCCAAGGAAAAGGGAATTCAAGTCATCTTCATCGAATCTGTTTGCAACGACCCTGCTGTGATAGCGGCTAATGTGGGTCTCAAGGTTTCCTCGGGAGATCCAGACTACAAAGACCTACCGAGAGAGGTCGCTGAACGCGACTTTATCAAGCGTATCAAGGAGTACGAGGCTGTTTACGAGACCATTACAGAACCCCACCTCTCGTATCTTCGTATAACTGATGTTGGAAACGAAGTTACCCTCTCGCATATCAATGGATATTTGCAGAGTCGCATTGCTTTTTATCTCATGAATCTCCACGTGAAGCCCCGGAGTATCTTCTTTTCTCGAGTATGAGGTTCTCATCCGATTCCACTACAGCGAGCTGAGATTCGGTGTAGCACGGGGAAAGCCAGTTCAATCTTGAAGGAAAAATCGGTGGAGACTCCCCACTATCTGAACGTGGCCTTCAATATGCCAGAGCACTCCCGGAGCTTGTCCGTAAACATATTGGGGATGCGCCATTGACTGTAAGCCCATCTTCTTTCCACCGACCACATTCCGTGCTCATCCCACACAGGTCTGGACGTCTACCCTTCAACGTACCATTCAGACAGCGCAATATCTACCTTATCCTAAGTTGACATGGAAGTCCTTGGATGAGCTGGATGCCGGAGTTTGCGATGGAATGACATATAAGGAGATTGAAGTCGGTGAAAGAAATTCACAGACAAAGGAAAGCCACTGATTCTTGGTTAGCAAGCATACCCGGAGGACTTTGCGAATCGCGATGAAGACAAGTTTAATTACCGTTACAGAGGTGGAGAATCATACCGCGATGTGGTCGTGCGACTAGAACCTGTCATCATGGAGCTTGAACGACAAGAGAATATCCTCATTTTCGGCCATCAGGCCATCTTACGATGCTTGTAAGTTCTTGTAATCTCCCACTCCTTCCCTCCACGTTAGCTATGTTATAGATATGCGTATTTTCATGACCTGCCACAAGCGGACCTGCCCTACATCAAAATTCCACTGCATACAGTCATCAAGCTGACACCAAAAGCCTACGGTTGTGATGAAGAGAGGTATGGGGCTACAACCGGTGGTTTCACTGTCGCTGACGACGATCTTCCAGGTATACATTACCCATTGGGGCAGTAGATACTCATCGACCTAAGCCTAGTGGTTCTCACTTGGAGGTGCC